>PVJL010011848.1:0-40435 GCA_004026885.1 Lyroderma lyra | reverse complement strand
TTTCATCAGATATCAGTATGGCCACTCCTGCTTTTCTCTGGTTACCATTTGCTTGGAGTATTTTATCCCATCCTTTCACTCTGAGTCTGTGTTTGTCCTTACAGCTGAGGTGTGTTTCTTGGAGACAGCATATGGATGCATTCTGTTTTTTAATCCAGTCTGCTACTCTGTGTCTTTTTATTGGTGAGTTCAGTCCATTAACATTAGAGTGATGATCGATATGTGAGGATTTCCTGTGGCCATTACTTATTTCTTTCTTTGTTTTTGTTTGTTTGTTTATTTTTGTTTCTTCCTTGTTGCCCCAATTTTATTCCATTTTTCCTGATGTTTTGTTTCAGGCTGAAGAGTCTCCTTCAGTATTTCTTGGATTGCTGGCCTCGTGCTGGCGAATTCCCTCAGCTTCTGTTTGTCTGAGAAGGTCTTTATTCCACCTTTATACCTGAAAGATAATTTTGCTGGAGAATTTATTCTTGGCTGGAAGTTTCTCTCTTCTAAATTTCTGAATATTGGATTCCACTCTCTCCTGACTTGTAGAGTTTCTGCTGAGAAATCTGATGCCAGCCTGATGGCTTTTCCTCTAAAGTTTATAGTTCTTTTTTCCATGGCTACCTTGAGAATTGTCTCTTTGTCTTTAGTTTTGGACATCTTTAGTGCCATGTGCCTTGGAGAAGATCTGTTGGGGTCCAGGTATCTAGGGGACCTGTTTTCTTCTTGAACTTGGGGTTCCAGATCTTTCCATAGGTTTGGAAAGTTCTCATCTACAATTTGTTTGAGTATGCTCTCTGTAGATTGCTCTGTCCCCTCTTCTATTCCTATTATCCTGATGTTGTTTTCTCTCATGGAGTTCGGATAGTTCTTGCAGAGTTTTTTCAATCCTTTTGGTTCTATATTCCCTCTCTTCCTCTTGCTGAGCTGTTTCCATGTTCTGACCTTCAATATCACAAATTCTTTCCTCCATCTGGTTGGTCCTGTTTCCTATGGCAGTTATTTCATTTCTCACTTCTTTTATTATATTATTTATTTCTTGCATTTCCGTCTCAATCTTTTTTATGTTTTGAATTTCTTAGTTAAATTGTTCTTTTTGTTCACAGAGTTCCTTTTTTATGTCGTTTATATCCTTTTTTATGTTATTTATCTCAGCTCTGGTGTTCTGCCAGTAGGTTTTCGTTTCTCTCACAGCCTTTAGAATGGCTGCTTTAAATTCTCTGTCACTTAAATCAGACTCTTCCAGGTCTAAGAAGCTGTCTTCTGGGTAAATTTCATGTTCTTTCTGAGGAGTTTTAGTTTTTAAGGAATTCGTCCTGTCCGCTGGGTTCTTCCTCTTTGATATGAGGGCTTTATGTTCAGTGCCCAGATTATTGCTTTTGTGGTGTCTTGCCGTAGGGCAGACACTGGGTAGCACTGGGGGTCAAGTTTTGGGAGAGAGGGGGTTGTTTGTTTCTTGTTTCTGATCTCCTACTGCATTTGGAGGCTATGTGCATATATCCTGGGGAGAGGCCAACAAAAGGCGCTCCAATGTTGGCTCTGCCTTCAGCCCTTTGCTGGGGAAGCTGTTCTGAGCCTTGTTTCTGCTGGCTCCAGTGAATGCTATCAAATCAATCTTTCTTCCTAGCTCTGATTCAGCACCTGGCTGTCTATGGGCTCACACTGCTTTCAGAACCCTGGGGTGCATGTTCCATAAGTCCAAAGCTGTGGGCCTGGCCTGAGACAGCAGGGTCACCTTTGCAGCAGGCTGGGAACAGGAACTGCAGCCATGTGTAGGTCTCCAGGGGGCCTAGAGCTGGGGTGTCATCTTTGCAGTTCAGAGTCCTCGCTCAGCCCTTCTACCACTCAAAAGTTCCAGAGGCTGGCTCCTAAACTCCATCCCCAGCATGCAGCTCCAAAGCCCAGCTCCCCCATGGTCTCTCCCCTCCCCCGAACTGCACCACTTGGAATAGTCAGCAGCGATTGTGTCCTGTTGCAATCTCTGCTCCCTTCCCTCTCCCCCACTCGGCCCCTTCTCTCCAACCTTCAGGTGTTTACTTGCGATTTGTGGATTTCTCAACAGCCATTTTGTCACTCAGGATCCTCTTTCTTGGCTCCTGCGTGGCCGTTCAATAGTGTTTTCTGGGAGAGGCTTTAGGGATCTTCTCTCCAGTCACCATCTTGCCTTGTTCTCACTAACCGCTTTTGTCTTCCTGCTTTTAACATTCTCTCATTGTCTTTAAGCTTTGGCATTTTAATTACGATATGTCTTGATGTGGGTTCTTCGGGTTCATCTTCTTTGACACAGTCTGTGCATCTTAGGCTTATATATTTATCTCCTTCACCTGGCTAGGGAAGTTTTCTGTCATTATTTCTTTAAATAGGTTTTCAATTCCTTGCTTGCTTCTCCTTCTGGTACTCCTATGATATGAATGTTGGTACGCTTGATGTCCCAGAGGTTCCTTAAACTATTCTCATTATTTTGGATTCTTTTTTTCTTTTTGGTGTTTGTATTGGGTATTTTTCTGCTACCTTATGTTCTAAATTACTGATTTGATCATCTGCTTTATCTAATCTACTGTTGGTTTCCTCTAAAGTAATCTTCATTCAGATGTATTCTTTATTTCTGACTGATTCCTTTTTACATTTTCTATTTTCAGTTTTATATTTCCTATCTCTTTGTTGAAGTTTTCCCTGAAATCATTGAACACCTTATAAGCAATGGTTTGAACTCTGAGTCTGGTAAATCGCTTTTCTTCATTTTGTTTAGTTCTTTTTCTGGGGCTTTGTTCTGTTCTGTTATTTGGGACATGTTTCTTTGTCTCCTCATTTTGGCTGCTTCCTTGTGTTTGTTTTAGGTAAAACTGCTATTTCTCCAAGTCTTATTAGAATGGACTTCTGTAGTAGGTGTCCTGTGAGGTCCAGTGGCACATCCTTTCTGACCACCTGATCCAGGTGCTCTAGGTGGGTCCTTTGTGTATGCTTTCTTATTGTAGTTTAGTCTTGGTTGCTGCTTGTACTTCAATTGAAGGAATTAACTCTTGGGCTGATTGGTTGTGAAGACTGGCCATAATACAGTGAAGAAGCTGTGCAAGGGCTGACCCAGAGCAAGATTTACTTTAGCAAGGCTGTGGTCCCTCAGTGTACCTGCCTTATGGGTGTGTTGTCCTCAGAAGTGGATGGGTGATGCTCCCTCCAGCTTGGTCCAAAGCTGGCCACTGTGCATGCTGATCCTGAGGCTTCCTGTGAGGGGCTCCAATATAGGCCCAGTTCAGTCACTGTGCTATGCCAAGGGACCATTGGATATGAGCTACAAAACAATCTGCGTATGGTCTCTACCTGTGCTTAGCTTGGAGGTATCTCCAGAGGCCAAGTTGCAAACTGAGGTTGGCTGCTACTAGTGATGGGCTATGTGCTGCTGAGGAAGGGGCATGCTACATACTGAGGCCAAATGCTACTTATTTGGGGTTTATGAACCTTTGAGAGATTTTAGGAAAGTCTGCAATATGAACCAATACAGGCCATCTGTATGAAAAAGCCACTGAAAGCTGCTTGGGTGTACCTGAAAGTTGGGTGAAGCAAGGTCTCAGGGAATCATCAAGGTGGGGCAGATAAATAGTGTTAACTAGGTTGATAGAAATTCAGATCTCCAGATATTATTTATCTTCTAATTGCAAGTTTGTGTTTTTTTTTTTTTACTAAAATTTCTCCAATTCTGCCACCCCTAACCCTTGTTAACTGCCATTCTACTCTGTTTTTATGCACTTGACCTTAGCCAAAAGGCCAAGAAGCAACTCTACTCTATTTTATAAACTCAGCTTTTGTAGATTCCATATATAAGTGATATAATGCAATATTTGTCTTTCTGTGTCTGACTTATGTCATCTAGTATAATGCCCTCAAGGTTGATTCATGTTCTTGCAAACAGCAGAATTTTTCTTTTTTGTGGCTGAATAATATTCCATTGTAGAAGCTATATCTTCATCCATTTATGTATTAACAGTTTCTTAGGTTGTTTCATATCTTGGCTATTTTAAATAATGTTACAGGAGAGTGTAGATATCTATTTGATATTCTGTTTTTCTTTCATTTGGATATATACTGAGCAGTGGTATATATTGCTTGATCATATCATCATTTTATTTTTAACATTTTGAGGAACATCTATATTGTTTTCCATGCTGGCTGCACTAATTTACATTACCACCAACAGTGTAGAAGTGCTACCCTTTCTCCACAACCTCTTTAACACTTGTTATGTCTCGTCTTTTTAATAATAACCATTCTAACAGATGTGAGGTAATACCTCACTGTGGTTTCAATTTGTATTTTCCTGATGATTAGTGATGTTAAACACCTTTTCATCTACCTGTGGTCATTTGTATGTCTTCTTTGGAAAAATGTTTATTCATTCCTCTGCCCATTTTTAAATCAATTTTTTTGTGTGTTTTTTGTAATTAAGTTGTATGAGTTCTTTATATGTTTTGGGTAATAACCACTTATCAGATATATGATTTGCGAATATTTTCTCCCATTTCATAGATTGTCTTCATTTTGTTGATGGTTTTCTTTGCTTTACAGAAGCTTTTAGTTCAAGATAGTTCTAGTTGTTTATTTTTGCTTTTGTAGATAGTACTTTTGATATTAAATCCAAAAAATCTTTGCCAAGATTGATGTAACAGAGATTTTTTCCTATGCTTTCTTCTCATATTTTTATGACTTCAGGTCTTATGTTTAAGTCTTTAATCCATTAATCAAGTTAATTGTTTTGAGTAGTGTGAGACAGGTTCAATTTCATTTTTCTGTTTGTGTTATTCAGTTTTACTACTAATATTTCTTGAAGAGACTATTCTTTCCTCATTGATATTCTTGGCTCTTGTATAAAATATTAGTTGACTATATATGTGAAGGTTTATTTCTGAGCCCTCTATTCTGTTCCATTTGTGTATTTGTCTACTTTAATGTTAGTAACACACTGTTTTGATTACTATAGCTTTGTGATATATTTTAAAATCAGAAACTGTAATGCCTCCAGATTTGTTTTTTTTCATGATTGGCTATTTGGGGTCTTTCATAGTTTTATATAAATTTTAGGATTATTTTTTCTATTTCTGTGAAAAATATCATTGGAATTTTGATAAAGATTACCTTGAATCTATAAATGGCTTTGGATAGTATGGACATTTTAATAATGCTAATTCTTCTGATCAATGAATACAGGCTATCTTTTATTTGTTTGTGTATTCTTTAATTTCTTTCATCAAAGTCTTGTAGTGTTCATTGTACAGATCTTATACTTCCTTGATTACATTTATTTCTAAGCATTTTATTTATTTTTGATGCTATTGTGAGTGAAATAGTTTTCTTTACCTTTTTTAGGTGTAATGTTTATTTATAGAAATGCAACTGATTTCTTATGTTGATTTTATATCCTCCCACTTTACTAAATTCATTGATTAATTCCAAAGTTTGACTGAGTCTTCAGGATTTTTTTTTTATAAGATCATACCATTTAAAAATAAATACATAAAATAAATAAATAAATACAGTTTTCCTTTTTTCTTTATGATTTAAATGCTTTTATTTTGTTATCTTGCATGATTGCTCTAGCTAGTACTTCCAATACTATATTGAATAAGAATAATAGTGGGCACCCTTGCTTTGTTCCAGATCTTAGAAGAAAAATCTTTCAAACTTTCACCGCTGAGCCTGATGTTAACTGTTTTTGTCATATATGACTTTTATTATGTTGAAGTGTATTTCTTCTATACCCAATTTGCTGAGGGATTTTATCATGAAAGAATGCTTATTTTATCAAGTACTTTTTCCACATCTATTATCATACAACTTTTATCTTTTACTATATTAATGTGGTGTATCAGATTTATTGATTTCATATGTTGAACCATTTTTGCATCTCAGAAATAAATCCCTTTGATCATTATGGGTGATCCTTTTTCTGTCATATTGGGTTTGTTCAATATTTTGTTGAATATTTTTTATCTATATTTATCAGGAATAATGGTCTATAATTTCCTTTATTTGCAGTGTCCCTATATGGCTTTGGTATCAGAGTAATGCTGGCTTTATAAAATGAGTTTGGTAGTATCATTTCTTTTTTGAATTTTGGAAAAGTTTGAGAAGGATTGGCGTTAATTCTTTAAATGTTTAGTAGAATTCAACAGTGAACTTTGGTTCTGGGCTTTTCTGTGTTGGGAGGATTTTGATTTCTGATTTAATCTCCTTACTCATTATTGGTCTGATTAGATTTTTTTTCTTCACAATTTAGTCTTGATATATTGTGGGTTTCTAGAAATTTATCAATTTCTTTTAGGTTATCAAATTTGTTGGGATATAATTGTTTGTAATAGACCATTATGATCCTATATATTTCTGTGATATTAGTTATAATGTCTCCTCTTTCATTTCTGATTCAATTTGCATATTCTCTCTTTTTCTTAGTTAATATAGCTAAAGGTTTGTCAATTTTGTTTATCTTTTCAAAAACAACAACAACCCAGCTCTTAGTTGTGTTGATATTTAAAATATTTTTTCTCACCCCTAGTTAACTTATTTATGCTTTAATTCTTGTTTATTTACTTCATTCTGGTAATATTGGGCTTAGTATGTTTTTCTAATTCCTTGAGGTATAAAATTACATTGTTTAAGATATTTCTTTTTTCTTAATATATGCATTTATTGCTGTAAACTTCACCCTGTAAACTGCTTTTGCAGCATCCCATAGATTTTTGTATGTTGTGTTTCCACTTTCATTAGTTTTGAGATTTTTTAAAAATTTCCTTTTGATTTCTTATTTGACCTTTTGATTGTTCAGGAATGTGTTGTTTAGTTTCTACATATTTGTAAGTTTACTTGTTCTCATCAAATTGATAGCCCTGTGGAGTACTGGCTGATGTTTTTCTCACAATTAGATTGAAGTTATATATTATTTTAAAGAATATCTGAGAGGTGAAGTGCCCTGTTCATCACATCATATCAGGAGGTAGATGACATCCATACTATATTACCAATGTTGCTAAACTTCATCATTTGGTTAAGAAAATGTTTGCCAAGTCCTCCATGATAAAAACATTATTGATTGCCTATCTTGAGCATTAGAATGTAAGATCTATGAGAGCAGAGATGATAGGTTTTGCTTACTGCTATTTCCCCATTGTTTATAACAGTGTATGGCCCATGGACATTCAATAAATATTTGTTGAATGAATCAGGAGTAAATTGAGGCATGAATAGGTAATCCTTAACTTTCCACTCTATTCAACTCTATTTGAAAATTTGTTCTGACCTTATGTGTGACTACTAAACAGCTATATACATGGAATGTATTACAGTGCCCAACTCAATTTGTATGGGTATTAGCACACATTGGTAAACTTATTTATTAACTTAGTGACTTATTTATTAACACTTTTAAAAATTTTGACTTGAAAATCCAGGACAAGATTGTCTAGGACAACTATGTCCAGTTTGGGAGTTTGCATACAGCATTTGAATGAAGTTAGGTTTTAATAAGAGCTAGATTTTCAAATATCATTTGCACTATGTAGCATTGTGTTTCTGGGCAAGTGATCTAGCCTTTATGAATGTTCTCATCTCTGATATGGGAGAAATGGTTCTTCTTATAAGTCTATATTAGGATTTAATGAAATCACATAGCCAGTGCTTACTCAGTTTCTGACATTTTGCTCAATAAATGCTGGTTTACTTCATTTTCCACAATCTTCTGAAACATGTGGTCAAATCAATTCTCTTATTTTGGGGGAGTCGTTTTCTATAAAAGAGCATATTTTATCTCGAAGATTAGTGCAGACAATTCTATTTCATTAGAGAGCTGGTGATTTCATAATTTACTTAGAACTAGGCTGTGGCTTTTATTATAAAACTTATCTGGTATATGTGCAGAGAGTCATTGTTATTTTCCTACTAGGAAGAAAGCTGATGGAATATAAATACTTCACAATATGCATAGAACAGTTTTCCTTTATGTAATGTCTGCACCTGAAGAAATATCATATGGTATCCTGCAGTGGATATGGCTCAGCATAAAATTTGTCACTTCCCAAGAACTTGAAATATTGCCTCATTTTTTATACCCCTGCAATGCATGTGTTTATTTGGTCATGTTAGTCTGCTTTTTTTTATTTCAGTAGCCCCTGTTCTATAATTTTCCAAGTGATTGATGGAGTCAAGCAGGTCTGCGTTACTCCAGTAATGTCACTAATTCTTAGTTTTAAAAGAAGAAACGACAGTGAGGGTTATATGTTCTGTAAGAATGTATAATATCTGCAAATTGTTTATGATGTTTTTCTGTACAGCCAGAGGAGTGTAGGGACATATTTCAAATTTTCATTGGCAAGGGCTCCCAGTTCTTTTATAAGAATTTGTAATATTCCATCCCTTTGAATCTTGTCAGCAATCTCTGGTTATCCTTCAGGCTTTCTTTCATAAAGCTTTCAATATACAGAGCTCAGTGGGCTGGACAGGAAATGTGTATGTGAGAGTGTGTGCTTGCATGTGTGTGTGTGTGTTTGTGTACTTATGTGAAGTTGCCTTGATTGAAATGCCAATATTCTGTCACTTTCTGTTCTGAATTTATTTTTGTAATAAAATGGAAGCATCCACCTGCATAGTGAAATGTAGCAGTTGAGTCTCTTCTTTTATTTACTTGAGTTAGCATAATGTAGGTCAGTGTTCTGGTCTTTTGGTTTCTTTCTTTCTGTATCTCTTCTCTAGAGCTTCTCATCTCATCTCATCTGTTGAGTTCAGAGGAGAATCAGATCTGTGGAGCTATGATAGTTGTTCATGTGGAGAGAGACAGGGATCACATTAAATCTTTCAGGATGGTAGGTGTGAATGGAATTTGTCAAAAGTTTTGTGGTTTAAAAATACTTGTATTTTCAATTTTCAAATTCTTTTGGAAAGTATAAATCACCAAATATTAGAGAGGTAAAGTTTTTACTTCTCAAGTAATCAGATAATGGGTAATGGAGGTTGTTCAGCTACACAAGTTTTTTTTTTTTTTTTTGTTTGTTTGTTTTTTATTACACCAAAAGGGCAGAGACCATTCATTTCATGATCTTGCTAAGGATGAGAACAGCACCTAGTGCAAACTTGCTCATACAGTTCTGGAGGCTGGAAGTTCAAGATCAGGGTGCCAGCATACTCAGTTTTTGGTGAAGGCCCTCTTCCAGGTTGCTGACTGGTAACTTCAGGCTGTGTCCTCACATGGTGGAAGTGGAGCAAGCAAATTCTCTGGGGCCCGTTCACAAACTGTAAAAATTGAAAACAGGTTAGTGGAGCTGTAATCTGATGGGCAGTGGAGAGACAGTGATGGGGATAGAGTTGCAAAGGTAGTTAGGGCCAGATCTTGCATAATTGTGTGGGCCCCAATAAGAAGTTGTATTTCACTTAAATGTGTAGTAAGTTCCCAGAATTTTCTAAGCAAAAGAATGACCTGATTTCATTCATTTTTTAAAAACATCACTGTGACTACAATCTGGAGAATGACTTGGAAGAAAGTAAAGAGCAAAAAGAATGACATGCCCCTTTCTGGGTTAGGAGACCCTCCTGCATATTATTATTAAAGCACCTGGTGCTTTTTTTGAGCATAGAACTTATTATCACAATCACATGTTCTATTTTCTTATTTATTGCCTCCACCAGTCTGAGAGATCTTTCAGGGTAGGGGTTGTGTCTTTTATCTACATGCCATACAATACATGCATTTTTCTAGGAATGAAAAGCAAGTGCCCTAAACTGCATATTAGATTCAACTTTTTTTCTCATCTAAACAACAACAACAAAGTTTCAACTAAGAAACTGTCCAGTTTTAACATTCTATAAACCAGGTTTGGTGAAGAAGGGACATTTTCAATGAGGCACCACAGTAAGAGTTCTGAAAGAGAGTGAGATGAATATGTTGGAGGTGGGGTGTGGATAGGAGATAAAGGGAGATTTGTTTGACTGGAGTAGATGACTAAACAGTCATTTTTTTGTTGTTAATTTTTTAAATTGTTAAGTCTTTTAAATTTATTTTCAACTACAATTGACATACAAATATTACATTAATTTTAGGTATACAACATAGTGATTGGACATTCATATACCTTACAAAGTGATCACCCCGATAATTTAGTACTCTACCCATCTGACACCATAATACTTACTCCAATGTTACTGACTATATTCCTTATGCTGTACTTTACATCTCTGTGACTATTTTAATAACTGGCCCCTTATACTTCTTAATCTTTTCACCTTCTTCACCCATTATCTGCTATCTCCCCCATTTGTCAAACACCAACTTTTTCTCTGTATCCGTAAGTTTCTATCTGTTGTGTTTGTTCATTTATTTTGATTTTAGATTACACATATAAGTGAATTCATATAGTATTAGTCTTTTTCTGTCTGACTTATTTCACCTAGCATAATACCCTTTAGATTCCTCCGTGTTTGTCCTTGTGGCTGAGGTGTGCCTCTTGGAGACAGCATATAAATGGGTTTTGTTTGTTAATCCAGTCAGCTACTCTGTACCATTTTATTGGTGAATTTAGTTCATTTACATTGAGGGTGATGATTGATATATGAAGATTTCTTATGGATCTTTTGTCTTCTGGATTTGGTTGTTTGGTGTCTCAGTTTTTTCTTTCCTTTTTTCTCATTTTCTTTCTTTTATCTTTTCTTTTTTT
This sequence comes from Lyroderma lyra, assembly GCA_004026885.1. Lineage (NCBI taxonomy): Eukaryota > Metazoa > Chordata > Mammalia > Chiroptera > Megadermatidae > Lyroderma > Lyroderma lyra. The sequence goes on along the minus strand of PVJL010011848.1, from coordinate 29,762 downwards.
TGATGGTGTTCTATAATTTTTTCTTCTTTTTGTTGTGCATCTTGGATCTAGGTTGTTTTTGTTTGTTTGTTTGTTTTCTGAATAGTTACTATGAGGTTTATGAAAAGGAAAGCTCATATATGTAATGGCTCCTTTTCTTATGAATACTTTTAATTTCTATTCTCTTTTGGAAATTTAAGCCTTTATGTTTTTCCCTCTTATATTTTTCTTGTCCCAACTTTTTGCCATTTATTTAGGCTTTTATGTTTCAGGTCAAGTAGCCTCCTTCAGTATTTCCTGGAGTGCCAGCCTCATATTGGAGAATTCCCTCAGCTACTTTATGTCTGAAAGGGTCTTTATTCTTTTTTTTTTTTTTTAATATCTAAAGGATAACATTGTTGGATAGATTATTCTTGGCTGCTATTTCCTTTCATTTAATATTTTGAATATATGTTTCTACTCTCTCCTAGCTTGATGAGTTTCTGCTGAGAAGTCTGATGATGCCCTGATGAGCTTTCTTTTAAAGATTATAATTTATTTCCCCCTGGCTGCCTTGAGAATTCTTTCCTTGTCTTTGATTTTTGACATCTTCAATATAACGTGCCTTGGAGAAGGTCTGGTGGGATTAAGGTAGATATGGGTCCCATTTTCTTCTTGTATTTGGAGTTTCAGTTCTTCCCATAGGTTTGAAAAGTTCTTGTTTACTATTTGTTTGAGTAAACTCTTATTAGAATTTTATTCTGTTTTTTTTTCTTTATTCATATTATTCTAATGTTCTTTCTAATTAAGTCAGATAGTTCTTGTAGAGATGGTTCATTATTTTTGGTTCTCAAATCTCTCTCTTTTTTCTTCTGTTCAATTTCCATGTTTCTATTTGTAATATCACTAATTTTTTCTTCCATGTCGTTGGCCCTGCTTCTTATGCTAGTTAGTTTATGCTTTTTTTTTATTATATTGTTTATACACAAATTTCTATTTGATTCTTTGTTATAGTTTTAAATTCTTTGTTAAAGTGTTCCTTTTGTTCAGATATTTTTTCCTGAGATCATTTATCTGGATCTGAGTATGGAACGAGTATTCCTTGAGCTCTCTGAGTATTTTTAGGACTGTAGTCCTGAATTTTGTGTCACTTAGATCACATATTTTCAAAACTATAAGTTCCTTTTTTGGAGATTTTTTATTTTCTCTCTGAGATGATTTGATTCTGAGGGAGCTCATTGTAGTTGATGTGTTTCTCTTTCTGAGCATAAACATTTTTTCTTCTGGCAGATATGGAGAGGTCTTTTTTTCACTTCCTAGTTGGTGCCACTGTAGCATCTTACAGTATTTTCTCTTGGTTGTTCCATCTTCTCACTCTTGGCAATATCCTGGAGGTTGGGATTCTCCTCTTTGACTCAGTTGCCTTGATTTTGATGTACCTTTTCTTTGGGAAATATGTGGTGGGTGATGATATTCTCTGCCTCTGAGATTGGTGCAGGCAGAGGCTGTTGTGTCTTTGTTTTACAGTTTCCCTGAGCCTCTCTACTAGTTCTTGCAGGAGTTGGGGGTGGGGATTGTTGGGAAGGGTTCAAGGCTTGCTTGTGGTACAGAGTAATGATGGTTCAGGGAAGTGGAAGGGGAAGAAGCCAGACTATGTGTTCACAGTTTCTGACTAGCAGTGGGGGCAGTGCAGTTCATCACTGCTGTTTGCCCCAAGGTTGCTCACTACCTTGGGTGCTTGCTCAGCTGTGAAACAGGCCTGTCCCACCATTAGGAGCACTCAGGGCTAAGACAGGTGCTTCTGCACCACAAACCTGCTTTTTGGTCAGGGAAGTGTCGAGCCGTACCTGGCATGTGCTGCAATATAAACCTGGCCTTCTGTCAGGAGTGCACCAAAGCTAGGGCAGCTGTGCACTGCAAAGCAGACTTAGCCCTTTGTCAGGAGCACACCTGAGACAGAGTGGGGCTAGGGGGTGGGGAATTTATTCCCCAAAGCAAGATTGGCCCTCCATTGGGAGCACACAAGGATGGTCTCACACTATCGGCACCACCTTTCTCCCTTTTCACAAGCCTTTATTTCACCCAGGGTTGAGTTTTGTTCTGATCAGTTGACCCCTTGGCTGTTGGCACGTAGTCTGAAGCTTGTCAAAGGCCAATTTGTGGTTGAGTCCTGTGCCCATCAGCTCCTCGTTTTGGGTCACATTTGGCTTGGTACCTGTTTTTGCCTCAGGCACTTTAGCACACCTTTGTTCAGGCCCTATAACCATCCAGGGCATGGCTCTCAGGCTAGGGCCCTGTTGCTCCTCTGCTCAGGCTTGGGCTTTATCTTGTCCCATTGTGGGGCTTCCACTGTCTGCTCCTCTGCCCACCCAGGATCATGCTGTGCTGTAGTCCATTTCCCCCAGACCCCTCCTTGGTTTTTCTTCCATCAGTGTTAGGTCACATTTTGCAGCCTTGTCTCTGCTCTGCTCCCTTCCCTTTTCTCTTATTCACCTCTTTCTCTGACCTTTAGGTTTTTTCTTGTGGTGAGTGGATCTCTCAGCTGAGGCTGTGTCACTTGGGGATTCCCTTGTTAGATTTTGGCTGTTCGGTTTGTAAATTTCCAGGAGAGGTTTCAGGGACATCATCTCATGCTGCCATCTTGATCCCTTCTCCCCACATCTTCTTCATTCATTCGTCTACTGATGGAAACTTAGGTTGCTTCTGTATCTTGGCTATTGTAAATAAAGTCATCTGCAAATAATTATGCAATGAATATAAGGGTATATATAGCTTTTCAAATTAGTGGTTTAGATTTATTTGGTTAAATACTCACAAGTGGAATTCCTGGGTCATATAAGTAGTTCTATTTTTTAGTTTTTAAAGAAACTCCATACTGTTTTCCATAGTGGCTGCACCAATTTATAATCCAGCCAACAGTGCACAAGGGTTTCCTCTTATGTACACTCTCACCAACACTTGTTTGTTGATTTATTGATGATAGCCATTCTGACAGGCACGAGATGACATCTCATTGTGGATTTAGTTTGCATTTCTCTGATGATTAGTAATGTTGAACATCTTTTCATTTGTCTTTTGACCATGTGTATATCCTCTTTGGAGAAATGTCTATTCAGACCCTCTAACCATTTTTTAATTGAATTTTTCTTGTGTTTTTAATTTTCTTGTATTAAATTTTATGTGTTCCTTATGTATTTTGTATATTAACTCTTATCTGATATATCATTGGCAAATACCTTCTCCCTTTCAGTAGGCTGTGTTTTTATTTGCCATTGGTTTCTTTCATTGTGCAAAAACTGTAGTTTGTTCATTCTTTTTTTTCTTTCCCTTGCCCAAGAAAGAACATTCAAAAAAATATTGCCAAGAATGATATCAAAGAGTTTACTGCCCATATTTTGTTCGCGGAGTTTTATGGTTTTCAGGTCTTAGATTTAAATTTATAATCCATTTTGAGTTTATTTTTGTATATGATGTAAGAAAGTGGTCTAGTTTTATTTTTTTGTATGTATCTTTCCAGTTTTCCCAAGACAATTTATTGAATGTGCTAACTTTATTGTATATTCTTGCCTTCTTTGTAATATATTAGTTGGCCATGTAGGCGTGGGTTTATTTATGGGCTTTCTATTCAGTTCTATTGATCTATGTGTCAGTTTTTATGTCATTACCATGTTGTTTTGATTACTATAGGCTTGTGGTATAGTTTGATACCAGGTAGCATAATACCTACAACTTCGTTCTTCTTTCTCGAGATTGCTTTGGCTATTTGAGGTCTTTTGTGGTTCCAAACAAATTACAGAATTATTTGTTCTAGTTCTGTGAAAAATATCATTTGTATTTTGATTGGGATTGAATTGAATCTCTAGATTGCTTTGCGTAGTATGGACATTTAAATGATGTTAATTCTTCCTATCCATGAACATGGTATATCCTTCCATTTGTTAACATTTTCTTCAATTTCTTTCTTCAATGCCTTTTAGTTTTCCAAGTACAGGTCTTTACCTCCTTGGTTAAATTTATTCCTAGGTATTTCATTCTTTTCCATAAATTTATAAGTGAATTTGTTTTCTTAATTTCTCTTTCTGATAGTTCATTATTGGTATATAAAAATGCAACTGATTTCTGAATATTAATTTTGTATTTTGCTACTTTACTGAAATCATTTACTAATTCTTATAGTTTTTGATAAAATTTTTAGTATCTCTTTATGTCATCTGCAAATAATGACAGTTTCACTTCTTCCTTTCCAATTTGGATACTTTTTATTTCATTTTCTTGTCTGATTGCTGTGGCTTAGACTTCCAATACTATTGTATTAAATAAAAGTGGTGAAAGTGGATGTCCTTATTTTGTTCCTGGCCTTAAGAAAAAAAAAGCTTTTGGCTTTCCCTATTGAGTATAATGTTAGCTGTGGGTTTGTCATATATGGTCTTTATTACGATGAAGTATGTTCCCTTTATCCTCACTTTGTTGAGAGTTTTTATTCTGAATAAATTTTGAATTATGTCAAATGCTTTTTATGCATCTATTGATATAATTATATGATTTGATTTTTATCCTTCATTTTGTTTATTTGGTCTATTATGTCAATTGCTTTGTGGATGTTGAACTAACCATGTATCCAGGAATAAATCCCATTTGATCATAGTGTATGATCTTTTTAATGTATTGTTGAATTCAGCTTGCTAATATTTTATTGAGAATTTTAAATCTATGTTCATCATAGATATTAGACTATAACTTTCTTTTCTTTTCTTTTTTTAAATGTTTTTTGTCTGGTTTTGATATCAGTATAATGCTGGCCTCCTAAAATAAATTTGGGAGCCTTCACTTCTCTTCAATTTTTTTGGAATAGTATGTGTGGGCAGCATTTGAGCCAGAGACCAGGTCTATTGAGTGAAAATGGGTTTAGCAAGGCTGCCTATGTACTTGGAATATAAGGTTTGGGGGTCTTGCGGGGCTGTCCGGAACTTGGTGAACAAGGACACTACTCAGGATGTGGTTTCTGGCTGGCTAAGGGGAAGGAGGAAAGCAACATTGCCTGCAAGGCAGAGGGATCATGAACAGCATGAAAGGATGAGGGTCGGCAACATTGTTTCACAATTAAGAAGTTACACCCCTGTTGTTCTTGGGATATAAAATAAACCCACTGTAGAAGGGTCTCTGTGTTTCCATCAGAGCACAGGGAACCACCTGGTCCCAGCTTTGCTATCTGTTATATCTTTGTGTGTGTCTGTGTGTTCTTCTTAATTCCCCATTGCCTCCCCTCCAGTTCTGTTCTCTCCACGCTGGTGGTGGGGCAAGAATGAAAGGGATTCTTTGAATCTTTGGTGAAATTTACTTGTGAATCCATCTGGTCTAAGACTTTTGTTTGTTTAGAGTTTTTTTTATTACTTATTTGACTATATTTGTTATCAGTCTGTTGAGAATTTCTGTTTCTTGTTGATTCAGTCTTAGAAGAGTGCATATTTCTAGGAATTTATCTATTTTTTTCAGGTTGTCCAATTTGTTGACATATAATTGTTCATAGTATTTTCTTATAATCTTTTATATTTCTGTGGTGTCAGTTGTTACTGTTCTTTAATTTTGGATTTTCTTTATTTGCATCCTCTTTCTGTTTTTCTTGATAAGTGGGTAAAGGTTTATCAATTTTGTATTTTTTTTAGAGAACAAACTCTTGGTTTCATTTATCTTTTCTATTACTTTTTCAGACCTATTTTACTTATTTTTACTTTGGGCTTTTTTTTCCTAGTACCTTTAGGTATAAGGGTATATGGTTTATTTGAAAATTTTCTTGATTTTTGAGGTAGGACTGTAGTGCTATGAATTACTCTCTTAGAACTCCTTCAGCTGTGTTTCATAGATTTTGGGTCATTGAGTTTTTATTTTTCTTTGTTTGAAGGTATCTTTTTATTTATTCCTTGACCTCATTGCCAACCCATTCATTATTTGGTAGCATGTCATTTAGCCTCCATGTGTTTGTGTGTTTTCAGTCTCTTGTAATTGATTTCTAGTTTCATATCATTGTAATCAGAGAACTTGCTTGATATAATTTCAATCATTTAAATTTATTGAGACCTTTTTTCTGGTCTAACATGTGGTCTATTCTATAATATGTTCCTGTGCACTTGAAAAGAATGTATATTCTGCTGCTTTGGGGTGAAATGTTCTAACATATCAATTATGTTCACCTGATCTAACGTGTCACTTAAGCCTACTGTTTGTTGATTTTTAGTCTGGATGATCTACCTATTGTTGTCAATGGGGTATTTAAGTCCCCTACTGTTATACTCTTACTGTTGATCTTTCCATCTAGGTCCATCAATATTTCCTTTATACAGGGTGGACCAAGTGTAGGTATACAGTTGAATCAATGAAATTAATAAAAATAGACGAGAATTTGTGTCACATTGTGTGTCACAGTGTACTAGACAGGTTCGAGAAATGTTGCGATGTTGATGAAAGACATTTCAAGCATTTACAAGATTAAACAGTGTTAAATAAATGTAAATGTAAGAAACAATGTAATAAAATGCAAATAAAAAGAACCTACTTTGGGCCTATCCTATATATTTAGGTGTTCCTACTTTGGGTGCATGAATGTTTACAAGAGTTTATCCTCTTGTTGGATTGATACCTTCACCATTATGAAATGTCCTTTTTTTTGTCTCCTTTTACAGCCTTTGTTTTAATGTCTATTTTGTTTGATGTAAGTATCACTATTCCAGCTTCTTTTTGTTTCTATTTGTATAAAACATTTTTTCCCATCCCTTTACTTTGAGCCTATCTGTGTCTTTTGGTCTCTTGTAGGCAACATATGTATGGATATTGTTTTCTTTATTCATTCAGTCATCCTATATCTTTTTATTGGTGTATTCAGTCTATTTACATTTAAAATAATTATTGATAGTTTGTAGATGTCATTTTATTAATTGTCATCATATTGTTCTGTGGTTCTTCATTCCTTTCTTATTCTCTTGCTTTCTTGTATGTTGGTGACTTTGTATAGTGCTATGTTAGAATTCCCTTTCTTTGTTGTTGTATATTGCTAATAGATTTTTGGTTTTTGGTTGTCATGTGCTTCATATATACCAACCTATGTATATAGTAGTGTATTTTAAGTTTATGGTCACTTAAGTTTAAACATTTTCTAAAATCAATACAGTTTTTACTGACCCTCCCCAGGTTTATGTTGTCTGTCATTCTATTTTACTTTGTGTGTGTGTGTGTGTGTGTGTGTGTGTGTGTGTGTGTATGTGTGTATCCCTTAATTTATTATTTTAATAACATATAATCTTCCTACTTTTGTCTTTTAACCTTTTCCTAGCTTTATAGTTTGTTGATCCACTGCTTTTATTAAGTGTTTGCCTTTATCAGTGAGAACTTATTTCTTCCCTATATTTTCTTATTTATATTTTTTATCTTTTCTTTTTTTCTTATAGAAGTTCCTTTAACATTTCTTGAAATACTGTTTTAGTTGTGATGGACTTCTTTCACTTTTTCTTGTCTGGGAAACTGTTAATTTTCTTTGATTCCATATGATAACCATGCTGAGTAGAACAGTCTTGGTTATATGTTCTTGCTTTACATCACTTTAAATATTTTGTTCCAATTCCCCTGGCCTTCAAGTTTCTGTTGAGAAACCAGCTGACAGTTTTATGGGAGTTCCCCTGTAGGTAACTAATTGCTCTTTTCTTGCTGCTATTAAGATTTTTTTCTTTGTCTTTAACCTTTGGCATTTAAATTATTATATGTCTTGGTATGGGACTCTGGGTTAATCTTGGTTGGGACTCCATGCCTTGATGTCTATTTCCTTCACTATCATTATTTTTTCAAATATGTTGTCAATTTTTTTTTGCTCTCTTCTTCTCTGGTACCCCTACAATTTGATTGTTGTTATTTTTTATGTTGTCTCAGATATTCCTTAAACTATCCCCATTTTTTTTTTTTTGGATTCTTTTTACTTTTTGTTGTTCTGATATGGTGTTTTCCAATATCTCATCTTCCAGATTGCTCATTCGATCCTTTGCTTCATCTAATCTGCTATTGATTCCCTATAATGTAGTCTTCATTTTAGTTATTGTAGTTTTAATTTCTGACTGGTTCTTTTAAATGTTTTCTATCTCTATTTTTATGTCTCCTATGTCTTTGTCAAATTTCTCACTAAGATCATTTATTCCTCCCCAAGTTCATTGAGCATCCTTATAACCAGTATTTTAAACTTTGCATCTGGTAGATAGTTTGTCTCTATTTTGTTTAGTTCTTTTTCTGGAGTTTTGTCCTGTAATTTCATTTAAAACAAGTTTCCTTTTCTCCTCTTTTAGGCTGATTCTCTCTGTTTGTTTGTATTTATAAGGTAGATCTGCTAGTCTCCTAGTCTTGAGAGAGTTGCCTTATTTGAAAGGTGTCCTATGGGGTCCAGTGGCACAGTCTTCCTAGTCACCTCAGGTGGGTGATCCAGGGGTGTCTTTTGTGTGGGTTGTGTGTGCCCTCCTGTTGTAGTTCAATCTCAATTGCTGGTGGCATATCAGTGGGTTGGTTGACCCCAAGGCTGACTGGCTCTAAGGGCTGTCTATAACTACAGAGAATCAGCTGTTGTGTTGAAGCTGTTCCCATGGCACAAGATTTGATTTAGCAGGGCTCTGGTGCCAGCTGAGTTTTTCTTTTGGGTATGTCACTTGTGAAGCTGGTGGGTAGTGCTCTGGTATGGTCTGAAGCCAGACACTGGGTGTGCTTGTTCTGGAGCCTCTTGGGAGGTTCTTTGGTGCAGGCCAAGGTTAGTTACTGCTTGTGCCATCCTTGAGCCCTCTAGGTAGGAGCTACAACGTGACCTGTGGTTGATTTCTACTGGGCTGGACTTCAAGGTGCTCGGGAAAAGACACCTTATAAACCAAGGCCAGCAGCAGCTTGTGCCAAGATTGGGACTCATTGATGAACACCATGATGTATGCTAAGGCCAGCTGCCACTTGTATTGGGATTGTGTTCAATTACTTGAAGCTATGCACCTGGTTCAAGCTGGTTGCCACTTGTGCCAGGCTTGCAGGCACTTGATGGGAGTTACAATGCAAATTGAGACTGGTTGCTATTTGTAGTGGTCTTGGGGGGTCACTTAGCTACACAGCACACCAAGGTTAGCTGCTGCTTGTTTGGGTTTTGTGGATCATTGAGAGATTTTGGGAAAGTCTGTAGCATGAACTGAGGCAGGCTGCTTATGTGGGAAAGCTGCTGAAAGAGGTTTGGGCCAGGCAGGTGAGTTGGGTAGGGCAGATTCTCAATGAATTACCAGGTGTGGAGAGCAAGCTGTATTAGCCAGGTTAATGGAGAACATAGATTTGGTGCCCACTTGCAGCTGGCTGGTTAGGTGGGAGTGGAGTTCAAGAAAGAAACAATTGTGCCTGCCAGGGCTTCTGTCCCCAGAGAGAGTTGCCATGACCCATGCCCCTCCAGTCCTCACCCTGACGCTAGTCAATTCTGTTCCTACCTGTATATCCCTGGTGCTTTTCAAGTTGCTGCTCTAGCACTGGAGCTCAGAGCAAGTGAGTCTGTGAGTAAGTCCATGTTCAGGCTTTTTAAGAGGACACCTGGGTCTCTAGCAGTTCTTCTTTTATTAACCTGTGATTTCCCCTAATTTTCACAGCCAGATTTTGTGGGGATTCCTCTTCTAAGCACTGGTGCCCTGGTCTGGGGAGCCTGGTATGTGGCTGGGAAACCTTGCTCCTCAGGGGGTACTTGGGAACTGAGATAGTCCTCCTAATTCTTTTTTTCTTTTTTATATTTTTATTGTGAGACTTACTGGGGTGACATTGGTTATCAAGAGTTACATAAGTTCCAGGTGTACAATTCTACAGTGCATCATCTATCTGTTGCATTATATGTTCACCACCCAGTGTGAATTCTCTTTCCATTACCATATATTTGGCTCCCCAACCCCTCCCCTCCCCACTTGCCCCCAAGTGACCCTGAAACTATTGATTGTGTCCATGAGTTTTGTTTTTTGTCTTTGTTGCTTTCCGTTTTATATTCTTCATATGGGTCAAGTCATATAGTTTTTTTTTGTTTTTTTTTTTTTTCTGTCTGGCTTATTTAGCTTAGCATAATGATCTCTACGTCCATCCATTTGGTCACAAATGGCAGTATTTCATTTTTTTTTTATAACTGAGTAAGATTCCATTGTGTGTATGTATCACAGCTTCTTATCCAGTTATCTACCGAAGGGCACTTTGGTTATTTCCATGTCTTGGCCACTGTGAACAGCGCTGGGATGAAAATTGGAGTACCTAAGTGTTTGTGGACTAAGGTTTTCAAAATTTTGGGGTAGATCCCCAGAAGAGGGATTGCTGAGTCATATGGTAACTCCATTCCAAATTTTCTGAGTAACCTCTACACTATCTTCCAGAACAGTTATACCAATTTGCATTTCTACCAGCAGTATGTGAAAGTGCCTTTTTCTCCATATCTTTTCCAGCACTTGTTATTCCTTGTCTTGTTGATAATAGCCATTCTAACAAGTGTGAGATGGTATCTCATTGTGGTTTTGATTTGCATTTCCCTCATAGCTAATGAGGTTGAGTATTTTTTCACGTGTCTGCTGACCATTTATATTTCTTTGTGGGAGAACTGTCTATTTAGGTCCTCCACCAACTTTTTAATTGGGTTGCTTGGTTTTTGTTATTAAGTCATATTAGTTTTTTATATATTTTGTATATTTGACCCTTGTCAGATCCATTGTTTGGAAATATTTTCTCCCATTCAGTTGGCTGCCTCTTTGCTTTGTTGATGGTTTCTTTTGCTGTGTAGAAGCTTTTTAGTTTGATACAGTCCCACTCATTTATTTTTGCTTTTACTTCCCTTGCTTTTGAGGTCTGCTTCATGAAGTCTTTCTTGAGCCCTAGGTCTATAAGTTTAGAACCAATGTTTTCTTCTATACAGTCCGTCATTGCCAAGGTTTTCAAGGCAGGGAAGGTTTTGGCGGTGGTACACCCAATTGAAAAAACACATGCGGAGCTGACATGGGGGACCATGAACACACCAGCAAGCAAACAAGCAAGCTACTTTATTGTGCACCTGGGACTATATATACGTATTCAAACAAAAGTGGCATCTTGCCACATCTGCCCAGTAGCAATTGTTTAGGTTTTTATGGTTACATAAAGCAGTACATGTGCAGTAAATGTCAACCCCAGGAATTCCTCAACCCCAGACATGGACTGATTATACCAAGGTCAAGCCTGGGCGGCAGGCCTGGCTTTAACCCTTTACAGTGGGGTTAGCTTTAACCTTCTGGGGACTGACGCAGTCTATTGTTTTGGGTCTTATATGGAGGTCTTTAATCCATTTTGAGTTAATTTAAGTATATGGTGAGAGTTCACAGCTCAGATTCATTCTTTTGCATGTGTTTTTCCAGTTTTCCCAGCACTATCTATTGAAGAGGCTGTCTTTGCTTCATTGCATATTTTTTGCTCCTTTATCAAAAATTATTTGTCCATAAATTTGTGGATTTATTTCTGGGTCTTCAATTCTGTTCCACTGGTCCACATGTCTGTTTTTCTGCCAATACCTAGCTGTTTCTATGTTAATGCTTTGTAGTATAAATTGAAATTGGAGAGTGTGACACTACCAGCCTTATTCTTTTTATGTAATATTGCTTTGGCAATTCGAAGTCTTTTATGGTTCCATATAAATCTGATAATTTTCTTATCTATTTTATGAAAGTATGATTGTGGGATTTGATGGGAATTGCATTAAATCTGTAAATTGCTTTGGGTAATATGGCCATTTTAATAATGTTAAGTCTTCCTATCCATGAACATGGGATATCTTTTCATTTCTCTGTGTTCTCTTCAAGTTTTTTCAAACGTGTCTTATAGGTTTCTGTGTATAAGTCTGTCACATTCTTTGTTAATTCCCAGGTATTTAATTCTTTTCATTGCAATACCAAAAGAATTTACTCTCTCATTTATTTTTCTGACGATTCATTGTTTGTACATAGGAATGCTATTGATTTTTGTATGTTGATTTTGTATCCTGCAAACTTACTGTATTCATTTATTATTTCTAATAGTTTCTTGGTGGAATCTTTGGAACTTTCTATATAAAGGATCATGTCATCTGGAAAGGGTAACAATTTAACCTCTTCTCTTCCAATTTGGATACCTTTTTATTCCTTTCTTTTTGCCTGATTGCTCTGGCTGGAACTTCCAGCACTATATTTAATAGCAGTGGTGACAGGGGGCATCCCTATTTTGTTCCTGATTTTAGAGGAATGGGCTTCAGCTTTTCCTTATTCAGTATGACATTAGCTGAGGGTTTGTCATATATGGCCTTTATTATGTTTAGATACTTTCCTTCTATACACATTTTATCAGTGTTTGGATCATAAATGGATACTGTATCTTGTCAAATGCTTTTTTCTTCATCAGTTGATATAATCATATGGTCTTTATCTTTTATTTTATTTATGTGGTGTATCTCATTGATTGATTTTCATATATTGAACCATGCTTGTGCTCCTGGGATGAATCCCACTTGATCATGATGTGTGATCTTTTTGATGCATTGTTGTATTCTATTTGCTTATATTTTGTTTAGGATTTTTGCATCTGTATTCATCAGAGATAATGGTTTATTGTTTTCTTTTTTTGTGTTGTCTTTACCAGGCTTTGGTATTAGGGTAATGTTGGCTTCATAGACTGAGTTAGGAAGTATTGCCTCATCTACAATTTACTGGAAGAGTCTGAAGAGGTTAGGCATTAATTCTTCTTTAAATGCTTGGTAAAGTTTCTTGGTGAAGTCATGTGGTCCAGGACTTTTGCCTCTAGGGAGGTTGTAGATATTAATTTCAATTTTTTTTTACTATTTATTGGTCTATTTAGATTTTCCCGTTCTACCTGGTTCAGTCTAGGTAGGCTACTGATTTCTAGAAACTTGTCCATTTCTTCTAAGTTGTTAAATTTAGTGGCATAAAGTCCTTTATAATATTTTCTAATAATCCTTGGTATTTCTGTGGTATCAGTGGTGATTTCTCCCCCTTCATATCTAATTTTGGATATTTGCATTTTTTTCCTTTCACTCTTTGGTTACTCTAGCCAGGGGTTTGCCAATTTTGTTGACTTTCTCAAAGAACCAGCTCTTTGAAGCATTATTTTTTCCTATCGTCTTTCTGTTCTCCATTTAATTTAGCTCTGCTTTAATTTTTATTATTTCTTTCCTTCTGTTGACTTTGGGTGTTTTCTGTTCTTTTTTTTTTCCTAGTTCTTTAAGATGGGATGTTAGGATGTTTACTTGTGATTTTTCTTGTTTCTTAAGATAGGCCTGTAATGATATACATTTCCCTCTTATTACTGCTTTCACTGTGTCCCCAAAATTTTAATATATTGTATTTTCATTGCCATTAGTTTCTATGTATTTTTAAATCTCTTCTTTTATTAGTTCTTTAATCCTGTCATTTTTTAATAAGAAATTTCCATCTCCATGTATATATATATTTTTTGCTTTTCTTTTACAGTTGATCTCCAATTTCAAAGCTTTGTCATCTGAGAATATACTTGGTATGATTTCAATCTTCTTTATTTTGCTGAGACTACTTTCATGTCCCAGCATATGGTGTATTCTTGAGAATGTTCCATGTGCACTAGAAAAGAAGGTATAGTCCTTTTTTGCTGAATGAAGTGTCCTGTAAATGTCAATTCTGTCTAGTTGCTGTGATGTGTCATTTAGAGCTGATATTTCCTTAATGTTCTGTTTGGATGAATTGTCCATGACTGTTAAGGGGGGTGTTTAAATCTCCCACAAAGATTGTGCTTTTGTCAATTTCTCCTTTCAGATTTGTTAGTAGTTGCTTTGTATATTTTGGTGGTTCCTGATTGGGATCATATATATTAATTAGTGTCAAGTCTTCTTCTTGTTGTATTGTTCCTTTTATCACTATGTAATATCCATCTTTGTCTTTTGCTATCTTTGTTAACCTGATGTTTGTTTCATCAGATATCAGTATGGCAGGCAACTCCTGCTTTTCCATGGTTACTATTTTCTTCAAGTATTGTTTTTGATCCCTTCACTCCGAGTCTGTGTTTGTCCTTATGGCTGATGTGTGTCTCTTGGAGGCAGGATATAGATGGCTTTTATTTTATAATCCAGTCTGCTACTCTGTGTCTTTTTAATGGTGAGTTCAGTTTATTAACATTTAGAGTGATGATTGATACATGAGGATTTCCTATGACCATTACTTCCTTTTCTATAATTTATTATTTTTTAAACTTTTGTTTTTTATTTGTTGTTCTAACTCTAATCCATTTATCCTGATATTTTGTTTCAGGTCAAAGAGACTCCTTCAGTATTTTTTAAGTGCCAGTCTCATGCTGGCAAATTCCCTCAGCTTCTGTGTGTCTGAGAAGGTCTTTATACCTGCTTCATATCTGAAGGATAATTTTGCTGGATAATTTATTCTTCACTTGTAGTTTTTCTCTTTTAATATTTAGAATATTTGATTCCACTCCCTCCTGGTTTGTAAAGATTTTGCTGAGAGGTCTGATAGTAGCCTGATGAGTTTACCTTTAAAGGTTATAGTTCTTTTATCCCTATCTACCTTGGGAATTGTCTCTTTGTCTTTGGTTTCTGACATCTTCAGTACAATCTGTCTTGGAGAAGGTCTGCTAGGGTCCAGGTATCTAGGGTACCTATTTTCTTCTTGAATTTAGGTTTCCAGATTTTTCCATAGGTTTGGAAAATTCTCGTCTACTATTTGTTTGAGTATGCTCTCTGTAGTGTTCTGCTCCTTCTTCCAATCCTATTATCCTGATAGTGCTCTTCCTCATAGAGTTAGATAGTTCTTGCAGAGTTCTTTTAATCCTTTTAGTTCTGTGTTCCCTATCTTTCTCCTTCTGAGATGTTTCCATGTTCCAATCTTCAATATCACTACTTCTTTCCTCCATTGGTTGGCCCTGTTTCCTATGGCAGTTATTTCATCTCTCGCTTTTTTATTGTATTATTTATTGTTTGAATTTCCATTTTGTTCTTCCTTATAGTTCGAATTTCTTTGTTAAAGTGTTCCTTTTCTACATGGATTTCCTTTCTGAGATCATTGATCAGCTATAGTGTTTTGTCAATATGCTTTTATTTCTCTGAGAGCCTTTAGAAAGGCTATTTTATATTTTCTGTCAGTTCATAAATTTCTAAATGTATAAGATTTTTTTTTGCATATTTTTCATCTTCTTTCTGAGCAGCTTTAAATTCTAAGGTACTCATATTACCCATTGTGGTCTTCTTCAGCATGAGGGTTTTAGTTCCAGCAGAGCCCAGGATGTCAGTTTATTTCTCTGATTAGTATTTTTTTGTGGTGTCTTGCTGTAGAGCATATACCAGGTTGTGCTAGGGAGCAAGTTTTGGGAGAGACAGGAGGTTTTTAGGCCATATCTCCAGTCTCCCCCAGCATTTGGAGGCAGGGTGTGGTGGTCTGTAGTCTCTCTACTTTCTGCAATTTGTTGGGGAGGCTTCAGAAGAAGGGGGAGGCCAACAAAATACAAGGTGAGGCCACTTTGCTTCCTGTGTTTCACTGGGGAAGCTGGGGGAGACAGGGGAGGCTGATGGGACACTGGCTGTGTTATATTTTGACAATTAATAATAAATTCGCCACATTCAGAAAGACCAAATTTGGAGTCTTTATTCCAGAAGCCAGTGACCATGAGTGGACTAATGTCCAAAAAACTCACAGCCCCTAGCAAACTCAGGAGAGAGTATTTAAAGCCAAAAACCACAACCAGTTGGGAGAGGGAGATTAACCAAGTGAGTTACAGAAGCGAAGATAAGCAAGTTAAGTTGTGCACACATGGGCGTTTCCTGGAATCTGACAGACTCTGGTCTTTGGTGGTCTCAACGGCATGGGTGGGAAAGTCCCAGGGCAGTTAGCAACACAATACATTTTTAAAATGAAGTACAGCTCATAACAAAATGGGGTACAATTCATAACACAGTACTTATGGTGTCACTTATGTCAAGGGCCCTTATTTTAGCTGAGACCATTTACATTGGTTGGGGTGAATTCTGTCAAATCTGCCTTTGTCTCTTCTCCAGCGTTTTACCCCAGGTTGTGTTTCAGTGATTTGTTTCCAGGGCAACCACTCTGGGCAGTGTTTGCAAGCTCTAGCCTAAAGCATGGTGTGAGTCGAGGAGGGTGCTATGTGAGGGGGCTGTGTGTGCTGCGCAAGCCACAAAGGTGGTGCAAGGGTGCTGCACATGCATGCCACCAGCCAAGAGGGGGAGGTTCTTAGACCTTCAGAGCTCAGATCCCAGGCTTTGTTTCTAACACCCTGCTTTTAGGTCCAGTCTCCTCATGTTTCTGCCCTTCTAGCTACCATTCTTGTTACTGCTTGGCCTTGCCTCTTCTCTCCCCTCTATCAGTCTGCTCCCTGATTTCTTTCTAGTTCCTTCAGTGAGCCATGGTGTGGTGGGTTGCAATCCATCTCTGCTCCCTCCCTGCTCTCCAACTTGCCCCCATCTCTCCAACCTTTTGGTGTTTTCTTGTGATGCATGCATTTCTCAATTTTCTCTGTGCCACTAAAGATTTCCCATGTTGTATCTTGGCTGGCCATTTAATTGTATTTTCCAGGAGAGGGTTTAGGGACCTCCTCTCTGGTTGCCATCTTGCTGATCTCCATCCCTCCTAATTCTTAATGTCCACACTGTTTCCTTACTCCACCATCTTTACTGAACACCATGTCAATAGCCATTTTTAATTAGTGGAGTTTTTCTGGATTGTAAAATAAGGCTAACATCCCCTTGCGAATCTCACTCTCAAAGCCTACTTTGACTTCCCTACCTAAAGCAAGGAGCTAGTAAGCTCTTAACTCTCAAAATTTTGTATGATCAGAATTTATACACCAGACACCTGTTTCTGCACCATAGCAAAATAAAGATAAAAAGCATAACATGTGTGAATGAAATTAAAGATACATATGGTAAGATAAATTTAGTGTTTCATAAAATTATTTTGGGGAAGGGAGAGCTCATTAGGTTGTGAAATAAATCACAGTGAAAACTAAGTCCCATTGGCAAAGCATCACTCACTATGGACTGATTCTGCTATTGTTGTGGGGCTTTAAGTAGAGGGTAGATTGATGATGATCCCTTTTAAATTGAGATTTTTGGGCTCACATTTCATTTATGTTTATGCTCACCAGATGGCAGAGCCTTTGCTTGTCATTGCATTTCTTAACTGTTTCTTGACCTCTGATGTTTCCATGCTTAGATGCTGAAGTGGTAATGTAAGTATGCCTGGAAAAGCATCAATAAACACCAAGAGAAAAAGACAATCCTGAGAGCAGAAGCTTATTCCACAAGATAACAGGGATGAAGTTAAGAAAAGAAAAGATGGATATTCAATATTGTGAAAAATACCCTGGCAATTTGACTTTAAGGATAACTTCCCAAGGAAAGCTATGAAAGCCCCAATGCTTGAGGCACTTGAAAATAGATTGAAAGATATACTGGAGATTATCCTACAGGGAATCAAATGTACTCTGGACCTGGGAGTGAACTAAAATCACCACAAAAACCACAAAATGGTCTTTTGTGGTTATGATTCTGGGAGTCCAGTCAGCTTTTGCTTTATCGAATCCTTTGCTACAACCAATATCAATTTCTCCAGGCTGAATTTGAGCCTTGGTGGGCCCATATGCCCATGGCCTGGTCAGTTAAGTTGTTATTTAGTGTGATATTTGTCTTACATATTGCACTGGTTGATGGTGTGATCCCCTCCATCCTCCTCCCCACACTTTCCCTCTCATCTCTTCTTATCTCCCCTCCTTTCCTATTCCCTGATCTCTCTTCTTCCCCTCCTCTTTCTTTCCCTCTCTCCTCCTTTACTCTATTATAAATAAAGGGAACAGATATGGGGTAGCAAAGCCTTGAAAAGCATTTCTCTGAGAATGCCTGCTTTATGCTGCTCACTGCATTGTGATTTGGCATTTGGATAATATGGATTTATACCCACAAGACCAGAGTCAACATGTGATATGGAAATTGATGAGGTCCACCAGCCATTCCACAATGAACAAGCCCTGCAAAGCCTGTAGTTTTGTCATTAAAATCTCCTCCCAGATCCTGCCCCAGAGATCTGTTGGGGATTGTGGGTCTCACCTGTTTTAAAGGTGTTGCTAATGTTTTGCTGCAGGGGGAAGGCTGGGGAAAAGGGGGAGTAGGGAGGAAGAAAGTTTATTTTCAAAGGACAGACCTATCCAGTCAGCAAGTTCAGCTCTGAGAGACTCTGGAGTGAAAAAGTTGAAGGCCAGCTACTCATTCTTCTTTCTCCTGCTAATGAATTGCAATTGATCTAAAAATATATTTGGGGAAAGTCTCTAAAACTGGAACTGGGACAAGTTGCTGATATTGTCACAGAACTGTATCTGAAGCAAGCACAGTGGCCCAGCCAAGTCAAATAGATGAGAAAGCATTTTTCACAGAAATAGAACAAATAGTACAAAAATTTGTGTGAAACCATAAAAGACCCCAAATAGTAGAAGCAATTTTGAGAGAGAAGAACAAACCTGGATGCAATATGCAGTCTGATTTCAAATTATATTACAAAGCTCTATCAAGCCAAATAATATGTCATTGTCATGAAAACATACAGATCAGTGGAATAGGATAGAGAGTCCAGAAATAAACACACAAAGTAACCAAGAATATATTAAAAGACAGTAGGGAAAATACAGTGCCTTCAATAATTGACATTGGGAAGGACTGCAACATACAAAAGAATAAAACTTAGACCACTATCTTACACTGTACACAAAAATTGACTCAAAATGGATCAAAGGCTTGAAAGTAAGACTTGAAACCATAAAACTCTTAGAAGAAAACATTGGGATAAAGATCCCTGACATTAGTTTTTTCTTCTATTTTTTTCTTTTTATTGTTTAATTTATTGGGGTGACATTTGTTAGTGAAAATTACATAGGTTCCAGGTGTAAAATTCTACAATACATTGTCTATGTGTTGTGTTATGTGTTCATCCTGACATTAGTGTTGGTGAAGATTTTTTTTTTTATTTAACACCAAAAAGAAAAGCAACAAAGCAAAAATCAACAAGCAGGACTACATCAATCTAAAAAGCTTCTGCATGGAAAAAAAAATCAACAAAATGAAAAGGCAACATACTGAATGGGAGAAAATATTTGCAAAGTATATATCTGATATAGAGTTATTATCTAAAACATATCAAAAACTCATATAACTCAAAAGCAAAAAATCAATCTGATTTAAAAATGAGGAGAATGGAGTTCCCTGGTGGTATAGCAGCTAGGCTTCAGCTCTCTCAATGCTGCAGCCTGGGTTTGACTCCCAGCCAGGGAACCACCACAAAAAATAAATTAAATTAAATTAAATTAAATTAAATTAAATTAAAATTTTAAAAAATGAGCAGAAGATTTGAAAAGACATTTTTCCAAAGAAGACATACAGTTGGTGGACAACAAATCCATTAAAAGGTGCTCAACATCACTAATCATCATGGAAATACAAATCAAAACACAATGACACAGCACTTCACACCTGTTAAAATGACTATTATAAAAAAAGACAAGAAATAAGTATTGGCAAGGATGTGGAGAAAAGGAAACACTTGTGCACCATTGGTGGAACTGCAAATTGGTACAGCTACTATGGAAAACAGTATGGAGGTTTTTCAAAAAATTAAAAGTGGAAATACAATATGAAATACCGAGGAATTCCATTTCTAGATATTTTTCCAAAGAAAATGAAAACACTACTTTAAAAAGATATATGCATCCCTATTTTCATTGCAAAGGTATGAAAGCAATCTAAGTGTCCATCAATCAACTAATAGATAAAGAAAATGTAGTATTATATCTATCTATCTATCTATTCATATATAGCCATAAATATCTCTGTTTTTGAATACTCAGAAAAGGAAGTGAGGGAGTCAATTCCTTTTGCTATCACAACAAAAAGAATGAAATACCTGGGAATTAACAAAGAATGTGACAGCCTTATACATGGAAAACACATTTGAAAGAAATTGAAGCAGACACGAAGAAATGGAAAAATATCCCATTCATGGATAGGAAGACTTAACATTGTTAAAATGGTCATTTTGCCCAAAGCAATCTATAGATTTAATGCAATAACCATCAAAATCCCACAATCATACTTCTGTGAAATAATAAAAGAATTATCAGATTTATATGGAACCACAAAAGACCTCGAATTGCCAAAGCAATACTACATAAGAAGAATAAGGCCTGTGGTATTACACTCCCTGACTTCCATTTATATTACAGACCATCAGTAGTCAAAACAGCTTGGTATTGGCAGAAAAAAAAACCAATGGAACAGAACTGAAAACCCAGAAATAAATCCACAAATTTATGGACAAATAATTTTTTATAAAGGAACAAAAAATACGCAATAGGGAAAAGACAGACTCTTCAGCAGGTGGTGCTGGGAAAGCTGGAAAAACATATTCAAAAGAATGAATCTGAGCTGTGAACTCTCACCATATACCAAAATTAACTCAAAATGGATTAAAGACTTTCATATAAGACCCAAAACAATACGCTGTATAGAAGAAAACATAGGTGCTAAACTTACAGACCTGGGACTCAAGGAAGACTTCATGAATCTGACATCAAAGGCAAAGGAAGTAAAAGCAAAAATAATGAATGGGACTATATTAAACCAAAAAGCTTCTGCACGGCAAAAGAAACCATCAACAAAGCAAAGAGACAGCCAACTGAATGGGAGAAAATATTTGCAAATAATGCATCACATAAGGGTCTAATATGTAAAATATACAAAGAACTAATAAGATTTAACAACAAAAAAACAACAACCCAAATAAAAAGTGGGCAGAAGAACTAAACAGACACTTCTCCCATGAAGAAATACAAATGGCCAGCAGACATATGAAAAAATGCTCATCCTCATTAGCTATCAGGGAAATGCAAATCAAAACCACAATGAGATACCACCTCACACTGTGAGAATGGCTATTATCAACAAGACAAGGAATAGCAAGTGCTGGAGAGGATGTGGAGAAAAAGAAACTCTCATACACTGCTCTTGGGAGTGCAAATTGATACAACCACTGTGGAAGACAGTGTGGAGGTTGCTCAGAAAATTGGGAATGGAGTTGCCATATGACCCAGCAATACCCCTTCTGGGGGAATCCACCCAAAAAACTTGAAAACCTTTGTCTGCAAAGACTTATCACCCCAATGTTTTTTGCAGCGCTATTCACAGTGGCCAAAACGTGGAAACAACCAAAGTGCCCTGCGACAGATGACTAGATAAAGAAGCTGTGGTACATATATACAATTACTACTTAGCTCTACGAAAATTACTCAGCTATAAGATGAAATATTGCCATTTACAACAAAATGGATGGACCTGGAGATCATCATGCTTAGTGAAATAAGCCAGACAGAAAAAACAAAAAATTGTATGACTTCACTCATATGAGGAATATAAAACTGAAAGCAAAGGAAAAAAAAAAACCCCGAACAAACAAACAAATAACCCACAGACACAATCAATAGTTTAATGTTTATTTGGGGACTAATGGGGAGGGGATGGAAGAAAGGGGAGGGGGGTGGGGGAGGTGGGAGAGGGTGCTAAATTATGGTGATGGAAAGACAACTCACACTGAATGGTGAACTTATTATACAACAAGTTGATAATGCATTGTAGAATTGTATACCTGGAACCTATGTAATTCTTGCTAGCAAATGTCACCCCAATAAGTCTAACAATAAAAAAAATATTAAAAAAAAATTTAAAAACACCTCTATTTTTCACATTACATGACTGGATACTTTCAAGACAGCACATGTATGTATGTATGTATATCTGTATGTGTGTGCATGTGTGTGTACATACATACATTATTTGACCATAAAAAAAGAATGAAATCTTGACATTTGTGACAACATGAATAAATCTTGAAGACATTACACTAAATGAAGTCTGTCAGATAAAGAAAACCAAATACTGTATATGATCTTATTTGTGAAATCTAAAAAACAAAAAAGTCTGAGATTATGGATACAGAGAACAAATTGGTGGTTGCCAGAGGTGAGGGTGAGGTGGGCTGGTGGGAAGTGGGTGAAATTGGTGAAGGGGACTAAAAAGTACAAACTTCTAGCTATGAAATAAATAAGTCATGGGGATTTAGTGTAGAGCATGGGTAGGATAGTTAATGTACTGTATTGCATATTTGGAAGTTGCTAACAGAGTAGATCTTAAAAGTTTTCTTCACAGGAGAAATTTTTTTGTAACCTATGTATGATGACAGATGTTAATTAGACTTATTATGCTTATTTCACAATATTTACAAATATTGAATTATTATGTTGTACACTGAAACTACTATAATGTTATATGTCAATTATACCTCAGTTAAAAAAAGAGGCTGAGAAGGACTCAGAAGTCAGTTCTTGGGGAGTTTCCCCTGTTTAGTTCAGTTTATTTTACATTTTCTCAGTTGATTGAGATATATGGCAATTTTTCACATAATAGACTCTGGCCTTTTATAGTTATAACATTTACAGTTTAAGCTACTTGAGTGTGATCTGTAAGTTCATTCTATAAGGTAAACTGCACAAGGTTGCTGGGGCATAAATTGGAATCCCCAAAACTGTATGGGACTTGTGGCTGAGAGTCAGTTACCTAGTAACCAGACCCAACTTGCCACTCAGCCTCTACCTTACAGCAGCCCTTTCCATTCTTTCTTCATTGTTCTGCATGAGAAGATTTGGAGACATATCTTTGGTGAAGCATGCTTCTTAAATGCCTCATTACTACAAGCCATAGCCCAGCCTAGCCTTCTAAACATGCATGATCATAAAGAAGGCCCAAGGAGCAGTGAACAGAACAAATTTGCATCTGTTCAACTTTATTTATTTATCTTTTATTGTGGGCCAGGCACTGTGCTAGGTGTTGTAAGAAATATAAAGATAAATATGACCCAGGGTTTGCCCTCAAAGAAAACACAACAAAAAGAGGAAGAAAACAATACAACTGTAATATAGGGCAGTGCCAGATAGCCATTCTGGGGTGTTTTATACACCAACAACCAATTCTCTGATTTTCCAGAAACAAACTTAGTGTTTAATGATTCAATTCAATTCTGACACTACCCAGAGCTAGCTCAGACTGCACAGGTTAAGGGCTCAGTCCCACGAGACTGCCCCCAACTTCAGATTCCAGTTACAAATCCTGAGCCTTCAATATTTCTGACCCACCAGCTATAAATTAAGGGCTCCCATGACCAACTCCTTAGGTTTGGTCGTTTGCTAGAATGCTCACAGAACTCAGGAACACACTTTACTTACCTTTACTGGTTTATTATAAAGGATATTATAAAGGTTACAAATGAACATCCGATGAATAAGTACATAGGATGAGGTCTGGAGGAGTCTCCCGTCTTGTGGAGTTGGGGTTCACCACACTCCCAGAAGCTTGCTGGACCCTATTTATTTATTTAATTTCTATGGAGGTTTCATAATATATGCACTACTGATTAAATCACTGACCATCGGTGATTAAACTCAGTCTCCAGCCCTTCTCACTTCCCTGGAGGTTGGAGGGTGGGGCTGAAAGTTCCAAGCTTTTAATCAAAGGCACTTGGTCTTTCTGGAGACCAATCCTCATCCTGAAGCTATTTAGGGGCACTCAGCCACGGGTCTCTCATTAGCATACAAAAAATACTCATCACTTTGGAGATTTCAAGGGTTATAGTAGCAGTGTATCTGGAACTGGGGACAAAGACCAAATATTTAATTTTTGTTATATCACAGCCACCATCAGGAAATGACAAGGAAGGTGTTATATGAATTCAAAGAAAAGAAAGATCAGATGCATTTTATTCAGACCTTATATTGCGATATTATGATAATATGTAATGTGAAAGCACTTGGATTCTGGAGTCTGCCAGTTGTGGATTTGTCTCTGGGGAAAATCTATAGCCACTCCCCTGCCTGTTTCTTTGATATCCTCTGTCACAAAATGGAACAATGTCAATTCCTGTGGAAAGAGTGTAAGTTACCTCAGATCTCTTACAGGACAGGGACTTCTTTCTGTGGAGTGTTATTTTGTTTGCTTGTCTGTTCAGTCCTCTATAGAACTTTACTATGTTGTCTCCTCCCCCACACCCCACAAACCACAATAAGATGAGATTAATGCTTGAAACTTGCAATCCCACTATCTGTCAGCCTGTGAAAGATAAAAAACACCACTAGTGTACACAGAAAGTCATTTTTCAGTAGCCATAGGTGACAAGAATTGTATTTCTTTACCAGGACGTTTTGATGTGGCATATCATAAATATTCAGGTTCCATGGACTTTTTAAAAAGATATAATATTTCCTTTTCTTTCTTTCTTTCTATTTTTTTTTTTTTGCTAGAACACTAGTTTCAAGGTCAGATTTAGGATGACTCAAAAATAGGAACCAGGAATTCTTATACATGAGAAAAAAGGAGCAGTTGGGGAGTAGGCTAAAGGAGATTAAGAAAGCAGAAACTGAGTAGTGAAGTAGGATTAGAAATCATACTCGTCTGGTGGGATGTATTATCCAAAGTTCTGGACAGATGGTCTTGACTCTGGTCCCACACTTTCAAGGGCCTGGCTGTGGCCTTCCTCCAGCTGTGCCTTTGCCATGAGATAGAAAGTCCAAGAGGCCAAGGGATGTGCCCAGCTGGATCCCATGCCAATTATGTCTAGAATACACAAAGTATCAGAGATTTTCCTACCCAAACACCGAGGTTTGCATGGGTGTGTCCTTTTGAGGGCTAATTGTGCCACCTGTGTGCCCAAATGGTGGCCAAAAAGTAGATATTTGGCAGGGTTGGGGAGTGCTAGAGATTGGCTGGGTAAGCTGGGATGCCCATATGCATATGGAAAAGGCTTTTATGATCTGGGAAGAACCAGGGGAGGAAAGAGAGGAGTGTGCTGGAGTCAGGACCTCCATTTTTATGAGTATTATTGCCCTAGGTCTGCGAATGTTAGAAGCAGATCTTTGCAAGAGTCCAGGCTTATAACTTTTCAAGCAAAAACACTGATTTGCAAATATAATAGTTCCTGATAGAATTGAGCTATCTTTTCCTTGCCCTAGATTCAGCCCTAACTGTTTTTACCTCTATCTGCTATGTCACTAATAGGGCAAATAGTTCATGGTAGTAGCATCAGGACTTCCTATTCCACAGTGTGGTCCTTGAGATACTGGAGTTACTTAAAAAAAGAGAAGACTGTCTGGCTTTGAATTTAGGAGAATCCCACGATAGCCACACATTATGAGAGAAAGGGGGCAGTGTTCCTTCTGAGCCTAATGAAGAGAAAGAAACTTTCACAGAGATTTTGAATTGAATGCAGTCTTATACTGAGACCTGGGCAACTTGTGCACTTGGCCCAGTCCTGCACCTCGGGGACTCTGGTCTTTGGAAGGACTTCTTGAACTTTTCTCATTTCCCCACTGATGATGGACACAGGCAGGAGTAGCAGTACCATCCAGGTGGGACTCATTGGCCTTGTACTCATAGGGGCTGTGGTGACCATTTCTCTCCATTAGGGCATCATCCCATCCTCTGTCACTCATATGGGGTTGATTGGATGCTCCAGAGAGGTTGCTGTCTTGGGACTAGGAACCCAGTTCCAGAGAACAGCCTGGAGAGAGGATAGCTCCTACTGATTGATTGGTATTTCTTTTGAGGGATCATGAGAAACTGGACCAATGAATGTGCTGATACACAGATTTTGATGACTCAAACTATTTAGAAAGACAAGCGTTGTAAAAAAATATTTGCTGGGGCCCCACACACCCTAGACACAGTCCTGCTTAAGTGCTTGTGCAGATATTAAATCTCTTCCCCCAATTTTGCTCCCTGTTTCGCTATCTCTTAAATCCACAACAAGTACCCAATTTTATATAGAGCAAAAATATACAGAGGCAGAGGGGCAAGTCTTGAGCATTTAATTCCCCCATCTTTGACATAGATGGCATAGCTATCTGACTTCCCAGCTGTATGGAGCCTTGCCTTCAATTTTCACACAGGATGGTGGCCTGGTGGAATCCTGCAGACATAAAGATGGAGGGTGCCTCAGCAGTGTTGGAGGATAACTTTAAGGATGGTAATGTCAGATCCCTGGAAGTGGCTAGGGGAGGAGGTGACTTGAAAAGGTTTTCTGTTGCTAAAATTGAGTTCCCAGCACATTCTGCTAGGTCCAAAATGAACTCCTTCATCACGCAAACCTCTGTTGCGTGTGGAGGAGGGAAGATGAGCACCTGTTTGAGGGATGATGCCACAGCTGCTGCTAATCATATTGAGATAGCAACTCATATTTACTGGGCACACTGTATTCATTATTTAGTTTAATCCTAATGACAAAGCTTGAGGTGGATACTGCTATCATTTCCATTTCATAGACCAGCATAGTGAAATAATTTGCCCAAGATCTTGTAGCTTAATGAAGTCAGGATTTAGACCTGGGTCAATCCAACTGTTTTAGGCCTGTTTGTGACCTGAGGAACTTACTGCTATGATGGGATGAGGAAGATCTATCCTGTAAGAGAAAACCTGGGGCCTTGGGGGCCTCACTGGAGCCGAGGTGTAAGCTCTTGGATGGGCTCCTTTACTTGTTTTTAAAAGCTTTGAAGTACTTTCAATGATCAATTCCTCATTCCAAGTCAGCAGCTTTGGAGCATAGCACATTTCAGCTGCTCTTAAAAGGTAACTGAAAAGTGGGTGTAAGGTATTGACATTCAAAAAAAGAGTAAGATTGTGTTATGGTTCTTTTCACCCAAGCACTTCAAAACCTTTCTCAAACACCTCATGGGAAATCCTATTATTGTGGAGTAGCAACTGACCGCATTCATTCAGGAAACCAATAGCAGATCAACTTTGCTTTGAAGAAATGGAGCCAGGCTTAGGCCCTCTCACAGCTCAGACCCAAACCCGTCTTCAGTCAGTCATGTCTCAACTGGGCCACTCTGGCCCTACGTGATTTGGAATTTGTGTTGTCAGCACATTTCTTTTTAGTTATTTTGTCTACATATTGTTTTTTTAAGAAGTTTTTTTATTTTTTTAAACAGAGATTTATGGAGGCTTTGAAGAATACTCAAAATATGACTGGTTGGTATAGGAGCATAATAAAGAAGTGAAATGAGTAAGGAACAAAATGGCATCTGTAAGGAGGCAAAACCAAACACTGGACGAAGTCAGAGCTTGTATTCTTCAGAGGTGCCAGAGCAGGCCCACACTCCTCTTAACTTTTTTCAGGGAGTACTGAGCTCAGTAGTAGTCTTTACATTTAAGACCCCCTCTCCTGTCACACACAGTTCTTAGTTCAGTACTCAGTGTCAGGCAGATCTAGTTCAAATCCAGTTCTGAGTTAACCGTGTGCTCTTAAACAAGTGAGCTAATGTTTCTGAGCCTTGGCTTCCTTATCTTCATAACATCCACCTTTGTATCCTGTCTGGGGAGTAAATGAGTGGACAAATGTAGAACACTTAGTGCAACAGACTAAATGATGTGCCCTGGAAAATTCATGGCTTGAAACCCAAACCCCAAATGTGATGGCATTAGGAGGTGGTGGGACCTTTGGGAAGTGACTAGGTAATGAGGGCTCTGGGATTAGTGTCCCTGTAAAAGAGGCCCCAGAGAGCTCTTGCCCCATCCCAGCCCCCAGAACTGTGAGAAATAAATTTCTGTTTATTTCTGTAATGGATTTAGAACTCTTAGCATAGCTTTTGCACCTTGTAGGCTCTTAGTGAGGGTTATATATTTATCTCTCTTTCTTCTGTTTCCCTTCCTTCTTTCTTTCCTCATTTTGTTCTTTTGAAAAGTGATATAATCAATTTAATTTTTCTCTTAGAATTAGCCAAATCTTAAGTTGCACTCCTAGGAGAGTACACTGGATAAAAATATTTTTCTGGAGAAAGTTGTATTGGAATTCTAGGGCACTGGGTGCAGTTCCTGAGGGAGATAAGGCCTCATGTAGTCCACTGTAGAGCAAAAGGCAGAGTCATAGATGCTCAAGGGGTGAGTTCAGGGGGAGGAGAGTGTGTGTGTGTGTGTGTGTGTGTGTGTGTGTGTAAGTGAGTGTGTGTAAGTGGGCACTGGTATGGATATATGTGTGAGGATAAATGAGATGATGCATGTTAAACAGTAAGAACAGTGCTGGACAGATAGTAGATGATCAAAAGTTAGTTATTTTGATGATAACCATATTTGTTTAGCTAATGCCCTCTTAGTTTAGAACAATAAAACACTGAAAATTTATTTTTCAGATAACATGATTCTCATCATCCAATAGCTCAGAGCCTTCATTAGTTTCTTTCTGATCTTAACTCATTGGGACAGATTATATGTGAGAATTTTCAAATATGTGGTCATTTACAAAGTACATTCATGTTTACTGTAGTCTAGCTTTAATTCATAGAAACGTCTTGCTGCACTCAATTTTAGGAAAAAGTATAATGATAAAACACATACATCACGGTAGAAGACAAGATGGCGACTGGAGAGGAGGTCCCTAAAGCCTCTCCCAGAAAACACAATTGAACAGCCATCCAGGAGCCAAGAAAGAGGACCCTGAGTGACAAAAGGGCTGTTGAGAAATCTACAAATTGCAAGTAAACACCTGAAGGTTGGCGAGAAGGGGTAGAGTTGGGGAGAGGGAAGGGAGCAGAGACTGCAGCAGGATCCGAGTGGCGCAGTTTGAGGGAGGGGAGAGGCCACGCGGGAGCCAGGCTTTGGAACTTTAGAGCAATAGAAGGGTTGAGTGAGGAGGACTCTGAACTGCAAAGATGACACCCCAGCTCTAGGCCCCCTGGAGATCTACACAGGGCTGCAGTTCCTGTTCCCAGCATGCTGCAAAGGTGACCCTGCTGTCTCAGGCCAGGCCCATAGCTTTGGACTTATGGAGCGGGCACTTCCTCGTGCACCCCAGGGTTCTGAAGGCAGTGTGAGCCCATAGACAGCCAGGTGCTGAATCAGGGCTGAGAAGAAAGACTGATTTGATAGCATTCACCCCAGCCAGCAGAAACAAGCCTTGAAACAGCTTCCCCAGCAAAGGGCAGAAGGCAGGCCGCCTTTGGAATGCCTTTTGTTGGCCTCTCCCCAGGATATATGCATATAGCCTCCAAACACGGTAGGAGATCAGAAACAAGAAACAA
This sequence comes from Lyroderma lyra, assembly GCA_004026885.1. Classification (NCBI taxonomy): domain Eukaryota; kingdom Metazoa; phylum Chordata; class Mammalia; order Chiroptera; family Megadermatidae; genus Lyroderma; species Lyroderma lyra. Next base: position 623 of record PVJL010011848.1, on the reverse strand, counting down.
ACAGGCCCCTCTCCCCCAAAACTTGACCCCCAGTGCCACCTAGTATCTGCCCTACAGCAAGACACCACAAAAGCAATCATCTGGGCACTGAACATAAAGCCCTCATGTCAAAGAGGAAGAACCCAGCGGACAGGACGAATTCCTTAAAAACTAAAACTCCTCAGAAAGAACATGAAATTTACCCAGAAGACAGCTTGTTACAACTGGAAGGGTCTCATTTAAGTGATGGAGAATTTAAAAGCCATTCTAAAGGCTGTGAGAGAAATGAAAACCTATTGGCAGAACACCATAGCTGAGATAAATAATATAAAAAAGGATATAAATGACATAAAAAAGGAACTCTGTGAACAAAAAGAACAATTTAACAAAGAAATTCAAAACATAAGAAAGATTGAGACAGAAATATGAGAAATGAATAAATACGATAAAAGAAGTGAGAAATGAAATAACTGCCATAGGAAACAGAACCAACCAGATGGAGGAAAGAATTAGTGATATTGAAGACCAGAACATGGAAACAGCTCAGAAAGAGGAAGAGAGGGAATATAGAACCAAAAGGATTGAAAGAACTCTGCAAGAAATATCCAACTCCATGAGACAAAACAACATCAGGATAATAGGAA
>PVJL010011847.1:0-40408 GCA_004026885.1 Lyroderma lyra | reverse complement strand
GCAGGAGCCGCTGGGACGAGACTCGGGCCCCCCGCTGGCCACCACCTGCCCACCCTCAGGGACAGGAAAAGCAGCCCGACTGGAGTCCGGGGCGGGGCGCGCTCTGGGACGGGGAACCCCACCGGCCGTGCACCCACCCAGGTTCCCACCCACCTGGCAAGGTCTCAGCGGGCCCTCGTTCCCGTGGGCGCTCTGCCTGGGGCCTGCGTGGTGGCAGGGACCCTAAAATAACTGCCACGTGGGTGACGTGCCAACCTCCCGGTTACTCACTCGTCACTGCATCCCCTGGAGGACGCGGTGGGGACACGAGTGTGCCAGCTTCTGCTCAACTGGAAACACAAAGCCAGGGCCTGAGCCGTGCACACCTGGAGGCGGTACCCAGTCCCGGATGGGGGCTCGGCCCAGATGGGGGTGACTCGGCCCACACGAGGGGTGTCTCAGCCCAGACGGGGGGCTCAGCCCAGACTGGGGGACACCACTGGGCAGGAGCACTGGGTGGGAGTGCGGGGCACCCAGGAGACGCCCACCTGAGGGGGACGCTGGGTGATCACCGGTGTCACCGTGACAAACGCCTCCTGCAGCTGGGCTGTGACAGGGGCGGCTGACACGCTGAAAGGGAAACAGGCGGGACTGCCAGGGTCGTCCTGCACCACGGGCCGCGGGGCCGCTTACTGACTCTGAGAAAACAGGTTGGGACTCGGGGCATCAAGGAGCGATTCCTCAGGGCGCTTGTCACGGGCGAATAAAAACCGTCTTCGTGAGGGCCGATGCCCCCGGCCCCACGCCCGTCAGGGACAGGCTCCCCGGGCGGACGTCGTCCGTGGTCACACGCGTGTGGGGACGCCGGCTCGGCTGCCACACCCGGGCCCTGCCGGAGGGGGTGCTCACGGGGACGCCGGCACTGACCGGGTCGGGTCACCCGGAAGGTCGGGGCCGGAAGGGCTGTGAACGCCACGGAGTGTGCGACCCGGGAGGGGACTGCCCAGGGACCCCTCAGCCCCCGGGTCTGTGCAGCCCCCGGCTGGTGTCCTGACCCCACAGGAGCCTGTCCCCAGGCTGAGGGGCTGCTCTGCTCAGCACGGAGCCGTGGCCTGTGTGTCTGTCCTCGGTGCTGGCCGACGGGGACCCTCGGCAGTGCACCAAGGGCGTAAACGCTTTTGGGCCCAGAGGTTCCCCCTTGGGGCGGACACTGCCGATGGCCCACGCCTCCCCTTCAGTCCCCTGCCAGGCCAACGACCTCGTGTTTGTCTCTGGTCCTAAGAGGACCGCTTGGCCATTGGGTGGGCTGGAGGGCCCCTCACCTGATGAGAGCTGCAGAGTGGTGGGAAAGCACCCCAGCTGCTTCGGCCCTTGGGGTGACACTGAGCCGAGCTCGACACAGAGCCTGGAGCGTCCCGGAGTCACTGGGCACCCTCTTGCTGCACACCCATGCCAGCCTCTGCCCCTCACCCCCACCCTCAGGTCCCTGCACCCGGGTCCTCGTCGCTGGGTCTGCTTTGGGGAGCCCCAGCTAGGGCGGCCACAGGGTCTTAGATGACTGAGAAGATTAATGGACCCCCCCTTAACAAGGAAGAGCCCAACATACCTGAGCCCCAGCTACCCATGAGGCCACTGTGCACCCCAGTAGGCCACTCCCCTCCATCCTGCCGCAGGCGCGGGGTCCCTCGGTGCACCTGTCCCCCCGGTGTGCCCCAGGCCTCCCCCCAGGACACGCAAAACAATTGCGTCAAAAGAGAGAAGCGACTTGTCCATCACATGAAAGAGCGTCATTTGGTGGCCTCGCTCCTCTTACGTGGGTGAGCGAGAGCTCAGTGTATTCAGTGACAACAACAGAAGTTCAAAGAGAAAACTTAACCTTGTGAGCAGCGGACTGCGGCTGGAAGGGGTGTCTGGACGCCGGGGAGCCCGGCTCCTCGCACCGCCCGACGGCGTCTGACCACCGACGGGTGTTCTGCCAGCGAAGGGGCCGTGGAGCTCCCCAACTTTCACCTCGACAGCGCGCCCCGTCCGTCAAGCCGCAGAGAGCGCCCCCGCAGGGCCAACCTCGCCGGGGAAGGCTGCGTGGGGGCCACGTGACTTAATCATGGGGACACTTCCTTGATACCAAGTGGCCACACGTGGGCCACACCATCTCCTAAAGGTGAGGTCCTTTTACGCGTTTTAGAATACCTAAATGTCCTCGGCGCACACGCCCTTCCTCGGCCTCAGCCCCCTGTCACTGTGCCCTCCTGAAAGTCCACCCTCACCTACACAGGGGCCCGTTGTCCTCCGGGGCCCAGTGGTCACCCCACCTCGGGAGGGCGAGGCTAGGCTGCAGGGCCAAGGGCCGATGCAGTCCAACAGGTGACAGCTGTGGTGACCCCCAAGTCTGAGTCCGACGGGTGGGCCTGGTTATAACCCCATGGGAGGGGGTGGGGGGCAGGACGCGCAGCCCCGCACAGGGCTGTGGGGTGTCGGCGAGTCCCCGAGGCCTGGACCCACCCAGCCCACTCGTAGGCACAGACAGGGTGTTCCCAAGAACACTGAGCCGTAAGCGGGGTGAGGGGGCCGGGTGGGAGGGGGTGCTGGGGCTGCTGGGGGGTGGGAGGTGGGTGCTGGGGTCCTGGGGGGAGGTGGGAAGCCCAGATTCTGTGAAATGAGGGGAAGGAGGCAGCTGGGATGCAGTTCGTGGAATGAGAGAGCACCACCATTTCCTACAGGTCTCGGGGGTGAGTCAGGAAGCACCCCTGACCTAGATGGGGGCACCGGGCCCATGCAGGGAGAGGAGAGAACCCCCGACCCCGGATTGACAGCCAGGGGCCTTCCCGCTGTCCCGTCCCTGTCAGCACATGCCTCCGCTGCCTCACGCCACCTGCACCCCTGGCCCATCCCTGCTGGGCTGCCAAGGCCAGCGCTGTGGGGTCCGCAGGTCCCCGGGATGTGCAGACTGGCTGTACAAGGTCACCAGCACCCTGAGCAGCTGGCGCTGCGCTGAGCAGAGGGGTGAGTCCTCCGGCAGCCTTCACCAGTGTCCCCACCTCCCGCCCCCACATCCCCAGGCCCAAGGCATCTGTCCAGAGGGTCCTGAAGGCTCCTCCTGCCTAGACGGGGGGCTGGTGGTGAGCCCCTCCTTGGGGGCTGTGAATGTAGCTTCTTGAACCACATGGGGCTTCAGGCCTCAGCAGAGGGTACATATACCTCACAGGGATTCCACATGCCTATGGCAGTGAAGCTGGCCTCAAGGAGCCACCAGCAGGTGACAATTCAGGGGAGGGCTTAGGTGAATTCCCCTGGCACAGCAGAGGGGACACAACCACCTCCCCAGGCAGCCCACATGCTCCATGCCTCAGTTTCCCCAACCCTTGGGGCCCTGCGTGCAGTCGTGGTCTAGACACACCACAGTCACTCCCACAGAGAGATGGGCACTTGTCATCTGGCCATCCCCACCTGAATCAGGAGGTCCCTTTACGTTTGCATGTCTGTGAGTTGTTACTTGTGGGGTCCCCTAGAGATGGGTGGAAAGGGCAGTTAAGTCCCTCGCAAAGAGCCCACAGAACAGCATGGCTAGTACCGCCCCCCGTGTCCCCTTGGGGCTCCCCACAGGGAAGGGTGAGGGGTGGGGGGCGGGGGTGAATGGACATAATGACTCACGTGCACTAGTGTTTCACAGCGTTTTTATTAGCAACACCAAGACACGTCACTGAGCATCGTTACTACTGTTTCACAGCCTAACTGGGGACGCAGTGCAGGGCGCACTCAGGGACACAGCTGGACACTGTCAGAGAGCTACAAGGATCACAACTCACAGGGCTGCGTCACCAGGAACACCTTCGCATCTTCTAATGACAATGACACTCTCGCCACAGCACGGGACAGGGTGACACATGTCGTCTCAGTCACCATGTTTTATTTGTGGGTGTGAAGGAGCAGTCACTGCAGTTTGACTGTCACGTGTTCCTGGTTAATGTGACGACCTGACACAACATTAAACTACAGATACCGCTGTCTAAATACTGTGGAGGAAGGCAGGGACTGCCCTCTCTGAATTCTTCTAAAGTGTGACAAGCACGGGACACTCAGACACGGGCAGTGATGCCCACGAGCCCGTCCCTGGGCCGAGTCCAGAAGCTGTGAGCTGGCATCGCAGGCCCAGTCCGGCTTTCCATGGGTGACGGGACCACCATGCCACCAGCGCGTGGCACTGGGGGGTCACCACTTTGGGGGAATCTGCTCTCCCGCTCCAGCCACCAGCTCCGCAGTGCGCGAAGGACGGGGGGGCGGGGGGCAGGGGGCAGGTGGGCAGTGCTCTTGGCTTCCTGACTCTGCTGCGTGCACTGAGGTCGGTGAGCCACGCGTACACACACCTAGGTGTACACACACCTATGCCCACAGTGACTGCTCAGCACACGTGTGTGTGTGTGTGTGTGCAGTCTTCTCTCGACTTTACACGGTTAACAGCTGCAGAGAGCCACCCAGGAGCACGGACACACAAGGGCAAGTCCCGCCAGAGTGACTAGGATGGGCTGTCACTTACCTGCAAGAAAATGTGCAGATTCGTTAAGCAACCCAGAAACCGTGCGGGCGAGAGGCGTTTGAGAGCACGGGCAGGGCCACCCTCCCTAATGGTTCAATGGCACCGTGACGATAAAGGGGGGTTCACAGGACTGGGCCCCTCTGTCTCTGGCTAAAGCAAGAACGGCCGACGTGATTACAGCAGGTTGGCAATTAGGCGCAGAGGTGCCGCCGATCAGTGCTAAGTAACAGCAGGGAAGTACTACTTCCTGGGAGCCGGGCTTTGCTCACCGCACCTGAATACAAAGCGGGGACGAGCCTGCCGCCCCAGCGGCGCGGCCGGGGCCGCCTCGGACGGCGCAGTGCCCTCCGGCCGGGATGCACAGCCGCCCAAGGCCGCTGCCGAAGCGCCTGCACCCAGCTCGTGACTGGGGGTGGGGGCACACGCGCCTGCTTTACGTGGGGGGCTGCGCCTGCTTTGCTCTGGTTTACGTGGCTGTCTGTTCTGGCAGCACTCTCTTCTGCCACATTCTCTTCCTCCCTCCCAATCGGAAGTCATCACCAGGGAGGGAAAGCGTGTGTGCATGTGTGTGCGCGTGTGTATGTGTGTGCATGCACGTGTGTGCGTGTACGCGTGTGCGAGTATGTGTGTACATGTGTGTGCACATGCGTGTATGTGTACGCACATATGTGCACATGTACATGTTTGCATGTGTAGTGCATGTGTGTGTATGTGTGTACGTGTGTGCATGTACGTGTGTGCGTATATGTGTATGCATGTGTGTGCGTGCATGTGTGTATTCACGTGTATGCACGGTGTATGTGTGTGTGCACGTGCGTGTATGTGTGCGCACATATGTGCACGTGTACATGTTTGCATGTGTAGTGCATGTGTATACGTGTGTACATGTGTGCATGTACGTGTATGCATGTATTCACGTGTGTGCATGTGTGTAAGTGTTCACACGTGTGTACATGTGTGTATGTGTGTGCACGTATGTGCGTGTGTACATTTGCACGTGTAGTACATGGTGTACGTGTGTGTGAGTGTGCGTGTGTACGTGTGTGCACGTGTGTGCGTGCGTGCGTGAGTGTGCATGTGTGAGTGTGCATGTGTGTGTGCACGTGTGTGCATGTGTACGTGTGTGCGTGTACGTGTGTGCGTATGTGCACGTGCACATGTGTGCATGTGTGCGCGTGTGAGTGCACACACGCACACATGTGTGCGTGTGTGCGCTGCATGCGTGCGTGTTTTCATGAGCGTGTGTGCGCACACGTCTGTGCACATGTACATGTGTGCGCGTGTACATGTGTATACGTGTGTGTCCGTGTTGTGCACGTGTGTGTGTAGCCCAGCAGCTCCACCGCCCTCTCCGCCCACCTTGCATTGGTCCTGGGCAGTAGCTGTCATATGACCCAAGGAGAACAGGGACACGGCCACCAGGGCAATAGCTACCAGACTTCTCTCTGGCTTCGGAGGCAGCGTCGACTCAGACAGTAGCTTTTGGAGCCAAAAACATGTGGCCAAAGGAAAGCAATATAAACAAGGCTAAATGTCACCCGTGTTTCCGACTCACAGACACGGGCCTCTGGTTTGCTCTGCAATGGGGAGGGGACTGTCTGGCAAACATGACGGCCGTCACACAACGGCTCTGTCATCCTGCAGGGCAGACGACACCATGCCAGTGGCTTTCCTGTTTAGTTACAAAGAGGGACGGGAGGAGGAGAGGCCGGACGAGCTCGGAGGGGGCCGCCCTTCAGAGAGGCCCCCCCCTCGCCAGCACCGTGCAAAGCGGGGCTCTGGAGGGGATGGGGGCAACCTGTCCCGGGGTCTGCTTTCTGTGGGACAGCCTGGGGGTGGCATTTATGCATCACCCCACCCGAGTCAGACACAGGGCAGGGCACGTATGTAGGATGGGGCAGTGATTGGCATGAACGCTCAGGATCCCCCTTGGACTTGAGGGCAGAGCCACGTGACCTCGCTGCTGGGCTCGGCCACCAGCCCTGGGTGCGCACCAGCTGCTGACGAGCTCGGGCAGAGAGAGGCTGTGTCCACGCACTCTGCATGCCAGCCCGGGAGCAGCGCCCACGAGAGGGGCGGAGGGGTGGCTGCCCGGCGGGTGTCAGAGGAAGCATGGCGCCTCCAGGCACAGGACGCTGCGGCCGGGGTCCCGGCCCCCACAGCTGGCAGAGACTTAGGTGCTGTGTGTCCACGTCGTGCTGCCGCTTAGGATCAGCCCTACACACAGGTGGTGACGGCCACGGCGTCCCCGCGGACACACAGCTATCGTCCTCGTGTCCTCATACCTGGCCACGGTGCCTGCGAGATTCCTAACTGATCCCAGGTCTTGACCATTCTTGGTCGGAGACAGAGGCAGCAGCCCTCACGTCCTATCCTGAAGCACTCGTCCTCCGTCGGGTACAAACGGACGTGACGTGACCATTCCGACGGCGTGTCATCACGACACGGCCAGAAGCGCCTTCCACACTGGCTTCGCCACGTGCCGCAGGCAGCTGTCAGGGACTCGGCGACATGGGGGAAAGCACACGCCTGACAGAAAGGCAGGTCGGGGCTCTCGGGGCTGGAGGGGTGGCTGCGCCCGAGCGACACCGGGACACTGCACCCCGCCTTCCGACTTCCTCCCGTGGATGCTCACGCGCTGTACGGACCGACGTGCCCGCAGCCGTGGGCCGTGACCGCCCCCGGCCCGCCGAGGAGACCGCGCCCCTCCCCGCGCCACGACGGGCGGCCCGGGCACCAGCACGACCTGTGGGAGGGGCTCTCCCGGAAGGGGTCGTCGCTCAGGCAGGGCCGGGGCCTTCCAGGACAGCCACACCAGGCCGCCCGGGTGCACGCGTCCGCCCGCCTGGGGCCGTGAAATGGGGACAGATGGAGCCCCGTGGCTGCTGACGGGGCGGTGGGCCGGGGCGGGCGGGCTTCTCAAGGGACGGACATGGCAACGCGTCCTTCTCGACGCCGGAGCCGACTGTCCCAGTGCCTGTTTTGGGCACACAGTTTACTGGGACACGTGCCCGCTGGACCCCTCGCTGCTGGTGGCTGCGCTGGTGACCGGCAGAGCTGAGCGCTGCTGCTGAGGCCTTGGGCGTCGGGGTGATCTGCACGAGCTTGGCACTCTCGGGCACACCCAGGCGGACACCCACGGCCAACACGCGCCCCTCCCGCCAGCCTGTGTCTCAGGGCACCCCAGTGGAGATGGGGGCGCCCGAAAGAATCAGACCCGAAACTCTCCCGCGATGAGAAATACTGGCATAACGACCCTTTGGTCCGGCCGCCAGGCTGGACTTTGCACAGAGAGAACAGACATTAGGAGACTCTGGTTCCAGGGTCTTCCCTCGCAAAACCAAGCCGAGGGGGGCTTCGCTTTCCCCTATCATTTGTGCTTCTTGCAGTTCGAGAAAGAGAGGAAACTTGACTGGGAGAAAAATGCCCCAAATGCCCATTTGGCTGCCCACTGGGACCATTTTCCTCGCAGACGCCAACCCTTAGGAGCGCTGATGGTGCCCGGCCCCCAGTGGCCACCACAGCGGCCACCCAGAAAGCTGGACGAGGAGGGAGAGCTGGGCAGGTCCGGCCCGTCCCAGGGCACGAGGACACTGCCCACGGCCACGCCAAGCCAACACGCAGGGCCTCCCTGCCTGCTTCGAGCTAACGAGGGCGCGGGGATGAGGCAAACGACCCAGAACTCCCCCCACGAACAACAGGCAGCTCCCGGGCACGGGGGCTTCGGGCATTTTGCCCCGAGTGTGAGGTGGACCAGGGACTCGGACCCCGGGCTGGGGAAGCCGGCAGCACGCCCCCCAGCCTGGCTGGCCGGGGGTCCCCATTCCCTTCCGCTGAGGGGCCACAACGCGCACCCCAGCTCTATCACCCAGGGGCTGAAGGGCTACTCAGCAAGGTTTGTGCACGGACCCAGGTCTAGGGGGTGAGGGGGGCGGAGTGAGCTGCTGTCGGGGGGCGGGGTGGGGGGAGAAGTGCCTAGGAGCTGCAGCTCAGAGGGGAGGGGCCCCCGGAGGTGGTGCCCTCCCCCACTTGGTGCCAGAGGACCAGCTTCCTCAGAGGCAGGCGGCCTCCCGGTAGCACTGATGGACGACGGGGCATTCATCGGGTACCGTGAGCTCGTCTCAACCCCAACGGGCGTAGGAACGGCCCGTTTCCGCCTCGCCTGAAGCACGGGGTCCCGGCAGGGGCCAGGGTCCTACTTAGGTTGTGAAAGAACTGAAAACAGACTTTAAACAAACACCACCAAACAGTGAAAAGGAAACCACCGCGATCACGACCAAAAACAATGGAAAAAACAGAAATACAAGCCTCACCCCCCAGAAGAGAAGGGACGAAACTGGACTGACCGAACCCTCCTCCTCTCCTTCTACATAGTTTCCTCACAGCTGCGCACGGAACGCACCGCACGTGGCTGCCCGAGGGGCTGGGGGGCCGGAAAGGGGCTCGAGCCGCCGGCGTGAGGGACTGCCGTGTGCTCTGAGCTGCAATCCTCGGCCTGACTCCTGACAGCCCCCAGGCACCCGCCTTTGTGCGGACCCAGTCCCCAGTGACCTGAGGAAGGCGTGGGGAGAAGACGTAGCTCCCTCTACATCCCGGGCCAGCGCAGCGTCCGGGGGCCTGCCCGGGGCTGCAGGACGCCGGGACCCAGGCGCCGGGTTGTCCCTCCTGCTTCCTGCCCCGCCGCTCCCCCCAACAGGTGAAGTGCTGTCACGGGAATCCACGCACAGGGCACGGGTGGGAAGGCGGCCGGAAGGCTGGGGCTGGGGACCGCTGGGGACCGCTGGGGACCGCTGGGGAGGCCGTGCTCCCAGGGGAAGTCTGCGGGGCTCCCTGCCCGCCGGTCCCCCTTTGACCCATCCTCGGCGTGTGGTCCGTGGCACCGTTTTGGGGATCAGCAGCTACTGGGGGCCAGTAACCGTACTTTTTAAGAAGCTGGAGACGTGCCAGTTGCTCACAAGACGAATCTGAGACACGCGGGTCACAACGCCACCAGTCAGGTCATCATGACACACGCTGCTTGTCAGGACGACAGACAGCGGGAGGGGGCAAAGGGGACGCCACAGCCACAGTCCCTGCCACCAGACGACCTCCCTCTTCGGAGAGAGGGTCCCTCGACTTCTACCTGTGACCTCCGCCTCCCAGTGAAGGCAGAGGGCGGTGACACAAGCGGGTCTGGCTCAGCGAAACAGGACACGACTGCCCGCAGGCATTTCGGGCACACGGTGGGGACACCGGCGAGTCTGCGCGTTACCGTGTCTGTGTGTCCTTCTGGCTTTAGCCACTTTCCCCTTCAAGACCCGGGTCAGACACAGGCGCCACTGACCCTGGGACAGCCCCGCCCGGGCCCACCGCGCGGCACCTCAGATCGTCACGATGCACACGGCCACGGCCACGGCCGAGTCCCACGGCGGCCCGGTGACACGGCCTTTCAGGGGAGTCTGCAGCTGCACCCACAGCGCCAGGGGGGGGGGCCCGTTACGTTTAGTTCAAAATCCGCTCATGAATGAGCCCACCCCCCCCCCCGTTCAAAAATGCGGCACACGCGTTGGGGGACACGGGCGGGGGGGAGGACGCGGGCACTTACCGCACAAGTCCGGCCTCTTGATGCATCCAGGGCTTCCCGTGCCACCAGCAAGTCCGTTAAAGGCCGCCACGCCGTCGGAGCCGTAGGCCCTGAGGACCGACAGCACGCTCACCGGCTTGTCCAGGCCCGCCGCGGGGTCCTGCGCCGCCAGGAGGCCGGGGCTGGGCCACTGCTGCTCGGGCGCCGGGGGCGCGGGCGACGCCAGGCCCTGGAGGGGCAGCAGGCCGTCCCCGCCCTCGCCGCTGCCCTCGGGGCCCGGGGCGCCCTGCGGCCCGCCGGGCACGTCCGGCTCGGGCTCCGTGTCCTCCGCGTCGTCGTGGTCCCCCTTGGCGGAGTCCATGTCGTCCGAGGAGGCGATGTCAGAGAGGTCGTCGGCAGCGTCCTTGTGTGCGGGGTCGGCGACCAGCACGGGCGCGTCGTCCTCCGCGCGGGCCTTGCCCTCGGGCCCCTTGCTGGGGCAGGACGTGGGGGCGCCCGAGCCCGCCGCGCCCGGGAAGACACCAAACTGCTTGTAGAAGTCGGAGGGGAAGCTGCAGAACGCGGGGTCCACGTGGCCGGGCCAGGGGCCGCTCTTCTGCTCCCCCAGGCCCTCTCGGACCTGTCCCTGGGCCACCTTCTCGGAGGCGGAGTCCAGGGGCCCGGCCAGGGGCGCCAGGGCCACGTCCTTGCCGGGCGGCGCCAAGGGCGCCAGGGCCACTTTGCTGGCCTCCCGCGCGTGCTCTCTGCAGTGGCCGGCCACGCCCGCGGCGGGGTCCTTGCGTCTCGCTTTGCCCAGGTGGTTGGCCTGGAGGTGGAGCGCCATCAGCTCCATGGACGACGTCGTGAAAGCACAGAAGAGGCAGCCGTGCCACGCGACACTGTCCTGCACGGTGACCTGGGAGCCGGGCAGGGAGGCGGCGTCGGGCCGCACGGACAGGTCCAGGGGCTCGTACTGGGACTTCTCGGACCGCCGTGGGGCCGCCTTCCCGCCGCCCTTCTCCTCGCCGCCGTCCGCCCCGGGGCCCTTCGTGGCGGCGGGGTCACACAGCGCCTTGTCCTTCACGTCCTTGTCCTTCTTCAAGGAGCTCAGGACAAAGCTGTCCATGAAAGCCTGCAGGGACCCCTGGAATGTCACCCCGTTGCCCACGAGGCTCTGATAGGCTGTCCCGATGTTGGCGAAGTGGGTGCCTTTGGAAGCAAGGTCGGTGGCCTTCAGCGCGTCCGGAGCCTCCGCGGACAGGCCGGGGGGCCCCGCGGGGTGGTCGCCCGACGACAGCACCCCCGACGTCCACTGCTGAGAGGCCGGGCCGCCTCGGAAGTCCATTCCGGGAAGTCCCTTGAAGGCGCCCCGCAGGATGTCGGGCCTGATGAACAGGGCGGCCTTGCCGGGCAGCTCGTCCCGCTGCTCCGGGTGTGGGGGCTGCCCGGCCAGGCCCGCGCCGTTCTGTCGCTCACGGTGGTGTCGCTCCAGGTGGTATTTCAGGGACGCGGACTGGGTGCCGGCGTAATCGCAGTGGGGACACTTGTAGGGCTTCTCACCTGCAAGGTTGTGGCACAAAGGGAGAAAAAGTGGGTGTCATTTCGGTGTGCCGAAAGAGGCCGGAAGGATCCACATTTGTTCTTGGAAACAAAGCGGCTCCCAGTAATAATTAGTTAGAGAACAACTGCTTTTTAATAGAAGAATAATTCGTAGTCTTAAGCCTTTTTAATGGTTCTGTACCATTTGGGACTATTCAGGAATGACATGCTATCTACACACAATTAGCTATCTTTTTCTTTATCTAACATGTGAAAACGGCTGTAGATGTAAAAGCTATGATTATGAAAATTAAGCATAATAATTTCAACCACAGTGATCATTAAAAGTAGAAGTTTAGAAAGACAAAGTATGTACAAATGGGTGGTTGCAATATTTTGTGTATACAATAGCTCTAAAATTTGTTTAAATTATACACATGGAAACCATTTTTAAACCTAAAAATTTTATGGCACTGTTACGCAAGACTGAAATGAATGATTTAAGTCTTGCTCTGCAGTAAATCATGGATATAATTAGCAAATGGCACACTGCACGAGTAATTTATCATTATTTGGAGGGCACCATTCCAGACGGGCTCAGCTATCTGCAGACCTACTGCATTGTTTCTAAATAAAGAACTATAAATACCGATTCCATAAAATATTAATACTATCACAGGCCCTTATGATTGCAGCATGTAAAGACATATAGTTAAGATAAAAGGCAGTCAATAAAACTTAAAAGAAAATGAGTAATAAAAAGGTACAAAATGTATTTAGTTGCTGTATTTGAAATTAAGGTTATCTACTGGTCTTCGTGCGCCTTAAATCTGCACTAATGGCAGACCTAGCGCCCCGGTGCTGGGATGCGTCCTCTACCTGCAACCAGCGCTTTCGAGAGAGTAAAAATAGCTTTAAACAGTGTTTCAACACATGTAAGATCCTTTTCGTGAATTAACTATTGATTTCGATTCCACACCCCACTTCCACTGTTGTGCACAGCGCAGAGGAGACCCCGGCCCGTATGCACTGGACGTGCCCGCGGGGTGGGCTGCAGGAGAGGGGGCGGAACAACGCGGTCTCAGCGCACCCCCAGAATGTGCTAGCCGTCCGGGGTCTTCCACGGGCTTTGGACCGGGAAGCACCCTGGCAGTACACACAGTCACTTCTCTGAGGGGTGACCCCACCCCTTTCTCACTCCTGTGGTGAGGTGGACCCTCGTGCAGAGCGAGCGCACGCCACTGATGGACCGGGGGGGGGGCGGATTCTGGGACCCTGCCCCACACCGGGTCTCGGCCGACACTGTGCCCGCCATTCTCCAGGCATGGGGCCTTCGGGGGTGACACTGATGATGGGGAGGGGATGCCTGGATGTGGTAAACCAAAGGGCCACTTGCCCAGGCTTCTGAGCAGGGGACCCACATCACCCGCGTCGGTCTCATCAGCACAGTGGCTGCGTGCCCCTAATGCTACAACAGCTGCCAGCCTGCCCTGCACGGTTCGGAGGTGGCCTTCTGGTCCCTGTCTCTCAGTGGGAAGGTCACCACCAGCTCTGGCCATGTCGTGGACCTAGAGGAGGATGCTCTCCCCGGGAGGTGAAGGCACGGTGGCCTCGGACATCGTTCCCCACTTCTGGGACTCAGTGCTGTGTGTCAGCAAGCACCCTCCAAGGGGCAGGTGTTGTGGATGGGGCACTTGTGGGATGACCTGGGAGTCTGGTGGCCTGCTAGAGCAGAGGCAGAGGTGGCGGGTCATATGACAGGGGAGCCTGACGAGGAACACGGGGTCCTGGCCCTTGGGTAGTGGGAACCTGGGGAGGGGGCTGCAGGTACTGAGACAGACTCAGGCTGCATTTCAGAAATGCACCTGGAAATGATTAAGTGCATCTTAATCGTTAATCAAATCAGGGTTTGTAGACAACGCACGGGCATTCATTAGTGGGAGGCACAGGGAGTGTGGACTTGCCTGCGGGCCTGGGTGGGGTGGGGGTGCACGGGTGCATGGGCACAGTTCCAGGGGGTGCGCACGTGAAATGCTCGCTGCAGCGATGGCTCTCACGTGGTGCCCCTGGCTCCCTAGGTCTGGGGTGGGGGCCACAGTGGTTATGTCCCCAGCATCCCCAGTGATCCTGCTGCAGACGTGGGAAGATTACACTTTGAGAAACCAAAGTGGAACCCCCCAAGGAGCTTTCAAAGTGCCCACACCTAGATCCCCCCTCAATCCCCAGGAACTCTGCTAATCGGCTGGAGTTCAGCCTGGGCATCCGGGTCTCTCACAGGCCCCACCTGGCCTCCATGACCCGGTGTGGGGGGACCGCTATACACTGCCCCCCAGGAAGTGGCCTTGTAGGTGGAGGCTGTGGGGGGCTTACCAGGGAGGGGTGCCTGGACCTCGGGACCCGAGCGCCAAGAGCCTGGTGGACGGGTTCCCTGAGGCCTCTCGTCAGCTCTAAATCCCAGTGGCTGTGCACGCGCACGCACGCACTCGCATACCCAGGAGGTACAGGTTCATTCGTACGTGGTTTTTGGTTGAGTGACTGATGGTAGATGAGCACCTCCTCCCTCCCAAGTCGTGAGGAGACCTGAATGAAGCAGCAGAGAGATAAGGTCCCCACCCTCATGGCTTCCGGAGGAGACATGTCACATGGTTATCAAACCAGTTACCATACATCACATACCACATGCATGCACATGCACACACCACACGCATGCACATGCACCGACGCTCCATACGTCACGCACACCACACATGTGCATGCACACACACTGACCCTCCATACATCACGCATACCACACATGCACACACACACACACACACACACACACATGTGCATGCACCGACACTCCCTATGTCATGCACACCGCACATGTGCATGCACACACACTAACCCTCCATATATCACACATACCACACATGTGCGTGCACACACATACACGTGCATGCACCGACACTCCATATGTCATGCACACACACATGCATGCATGCACACACACATACATGTGCATGCACTGGCACTCCATTCATCACATGCACGTATGCACACACTCACACACACATGCACGCACACACACACATGCATGCACTGACACTCCATACATCACGCACACATACACACACAAGCACACATACATGCACACACATGCACACACATGCATGCACCGACACTCCATACGTCATGCACACATATGCACGCAAGCACACATGCATGCACACACACACACATGCATGCACTGACACTCCATACATCGTGCACACATACGCACGCAAGCACACACACACGCACGCACACACACACATGCATGCACCGACACTCCATATGTCACACACACATACACACACAAGCACACATACATGCACACACATGCATGCACCGACACTCCATATGTCATGCACGCAAGCACACATGCGTGCACGCGCACACACACACATGCACCGACACTCCATACGTCACGCACACATATGCACACAAGCACACATGCATGCGTGCACACACACACACATGCATGCACCAACACTCCATACGTCACGCACACATACGCACGCAAGCACACACGCATGCACGCACAGTACAGGAGAGCCTCTCCACTCAGCCCGCCGCCCTGTGGAGTTCGGACGGTGGCCTCACTGCTCTGGGCAAGAGGCTGCAGCTGAGACAGGAGCAGGGTCCGCTCCACCCTAAGCATCTGCGTCTCCACGCCCGGCCCCGCTGAATCGAGGGCCCCTCGGTGGTTCCCGGCCCACGGCCCATGCAGGCGCCATCCAGCCATCTGCCACCCCCGCCCCTCGGCCGCCCCCTCCCCACACGCGTCCACCTCTTGCCTCCTTCCCAGAGGCCTCCTGTCACCCTAGTTCCCCAGGCAAGTGCTCCCCAGGGGGATAACCTGCCCCCTTTGGATTTGTGCTTTAAAAAAGAAAAACTCTGGCGTTATCTTCAGCATTACCCCGCAGGATGTGAACACCCTCCTGCCCACGGGGTCATGGCCAGCAAGCTCAGGGGTAGGGCCATCTGGGGTGCGCTCACCCGAGGATCCGGGGCAGCCCAAGGGCCTCGTCTTCCCCTGGACACATGCAGCACCGGCCAGGGCTGGGTGGGGGGAGCCTGGGGCACTTGGGCAAGGCCCGCTCGTCCCCGTGGCCGGCAGACACGCACGCGTCCACCTGGGCCGAGAGCTGCCTTGCAGTCACATCCCCATCTGGCCACACGCTGCCAACCGACAGGAGCTGGCGCGGACACACCCCAGCCTCTGCCCAGGACTCAGAAAGGCGACCCCAGGCCCTGCCAGCTCTGTCCAGTTGATTGATTGGCCACTTAGGCCACAAACGAGTCCACACCTGCTGGGGGTCACACGGCAGCCCCAGCTTTCCAAGGGGTCATGAGCTCTCCGGTCACCTCCATGATGTCTGGGCCCAGCTGCCTTTGCCTCTGCCTGTCGTAGGAGCCACGCACCCAGAGGCTCAGAGCCAGCGGGTCACAGGACTGTGGGGACAGCGGGCCAGGGCCAGACGCCTCTCCTACAGGGCGGCCGCCACTCAGGTCCTGCCGGCCGTGACACAAGGATCGCTGACTCAGGAAAAGGCACACACCCAGGTTTCCTCATGCAAAACCCCAGGTTTTAAACGTCGGCACCTCCCTACAAACTTATCAGACACCACGAGGCCACGGTACGGTGCCCCATTCTCTGGACTGGGCCGGGCAGCGCTTCCGAAGCTCGTGTCTGAGCCCCTCCGCAGGACTGAGCAGGGCAGGACACCGGGGACCTTCTGTGGGGAAACCTCCCAACAGTCTTTGGATGGAACGAGACGTGGGCCCAAATGATGTCTTTCTGGACGAGAGAGTTTTGCTAGAAAAGGTGTAATAACACATAAAAGCATCAGCTCGTCATTGCCGCGGACGAAGGAAATTACTGGAATGTCTTACTGTAAAGCCGCTCCCCTGACGTAGGGGGTACAGCTAGGCCGGCCAGGCACGTCGTTTAGAAGGGGACAGGAAACAACGGTCGTGTTCTGTTTCACAGGGCACATGCGGTCGCCCTCGTCTCACCGGGCGGAATTCCAGGTGTCAGCAGGTGCGCTGTTTGAAACGGGCCGGGCCCATCGTTTCCTGTCCCATGCAAACAGGAGGTCTGGTCAGCTGACGTGAGACGTCTGTCCCACCGTGGGGTAGATGGGTGGCGTCTCCAAGTCACCACGTGCCGAGTTTTAGCACCCCATGACCGAGGGGTGGAATTCGCTTGCTGAACCTATTTTCACACGGTGGTGGCTTTTGTCACTCTGAGCCTCCTCCGCTCTGCACTTGAGCAGCCAAGGGACCCCTCGATCCCAGGGACTTACGTGGGGCCCTTCCCAGCAAGTGCCTTGCAGTGCCCGGCAGACATGGCAGGTGGGCTCCCCTCGACCCCTTCGGAAATCCCTTCAAGCTCTGAAGAAACGCCTCAGGCTTCCAACGTGGCTTGTTTGTTTGTTTGTTTGTTTTGCTAACTCTCCAGAAGTGTTTGCACGTAGAGTGAGGCACCGCACGCTCCCCACATTTGCATCCCCCGTTTGCTATTTATTTAGTCCTCCTGCACGTCTTTACTTAGTTAAAACCAGGGGAGATGACGACGGCGGCACCTCCGCAGTGAAGCATCAGTCCATTAATATAAATTGTGCAGTAATTCCCCCAAAGCACATATATGTTGTAAACCTGAAGACTTCTCACACAGCTGCTTACTGCTAAACAGTGCCTTGTCCAGAAGGGGACAATCTGTGTCTCTAATTGCTGTCACTGAAGCCGAGATTCATTATGTGACTTTCCCATTAAAATGTGAGCATTAATTTGTATAATGAAATATCACTCACTGCAGTGTTCATTAGCCATGCCCTACTGTATACCGCACGGCGTTAGCTACCTAGACGCTGGAGCTAATTTCACTAATGCGTGCTCCCCCACTTGGTGTTTGCTGCGAAATTTATGCCGTAACATTACCTGTTCAACTTCTAAGGAATTTAAGTTCAATCAATGATTTCCCACGGAAGTTTGGGGTGGCATTAAGGCAGGGACGGGGACTGCGAAGGAGGGAGACGGGCTTCCGGGTCATCGCAGAAATGCACAAATGGCGGGATCTTAACTCAAAACAGAAAGCAGAGAGCCATCTCCTTGTGGGCGAGGGCGTCCTGTTCCCCTTGTGGCACGGTGACGCGGTGGCCGTACCCCGCCGAGAACCGCGCCACACGCCCTCCTTCCTGGAGAGGCGGTGGCAGAGCTCCCACGGTGACCGTTTCAGGCTTGAGGACGTGCCCGGGGGCTTCTGTAGCCGTGAGAGCAGCTCACCGGAGCCCGAGGCGGCCGGACAGAAGCGTTGCCGGAAGGCGTGCGCACGCCGGTGCCAGCGCTGCCGCAGCCGCAGGGCCTCCCGCCGCCCCCCCCGGGGGTGCCGGCTCACCACCCTCCGAGGGAGTTTCCGGACGCGCCTGTCGCCTCATGAAGCCACCCATCAATGCCACCCCTGCCATGCTGGGGGCCTCAGCAGCCATCGCCCTGACTCGCCAACTCCCTAACCTTACCGCGCTGGGAGGGAAACTGAGGCACGTGGGTCAAGGAGGCCTGGCCTCCGGCCGGGCTGAGCCGGGGGGTACAGGGGAGGCAGGTGCACAGTACTTCCCTGTGAAATCGCTTTGGGGGGTGGGGGCTGCATCATCACTTCCTGTCCTCCTGCCGGTTACTGTGTGGAAATGCTGCGTTAAGTCCCCAACACCAGCCACACGTTCACCCAGAGAAGGAAAAACACCAAGTTAGCCCCAGCCTGGGACCCCTCGTGGATGCTGGGCCACTCGGGGTGGGGGCAGTGCCACGTCTCGGGGCCTCGGTCCCTCCCCTGCGACCGGGCAGGGTGGCATGCAGTCAGCAAGGCCCTGGGGACAGAGGAGCGAACCCACTGCCTGGGTGGGGCCTGCACGTGTAAGTGCACGGTTCCCATTAGCGTGTCACTGCTGTCACGGAGCCCCGGGTTGGCAGGCACAAGGCAAGGCCACTCCTGGGCCCCTCTCAGCTCCCGGCTGTGCACACAGCCCTTGGGGGGTGCAGGAGAGATGTCCCCACGCTCCTTGGTCCTGTCAGAATGCACATCTGAGCCTGGTGACAGGAACGCAGGCAAGAGCTGGGCCAGTACCCAGGCCGTGTCCCAAAGGCACGCACCCAGGGGTGGGGGCAGTGCTGGGCACGCTGTGCGGCCGCCCGGAGACCCCAGAAACCTCCATCGCGGCTCTGTGCAGATCCGTCCCTGGGAAGGGGTGCCTGAGTCAGGGCTGGGCCAGCACACACAGCACACGCGAGCCAGACGGGTGAGCCTTCCGTGTCACCTGAGAGGGAGAGACCTACGGGGTGTGCCTCCGGGGACCCCGTGTCTCCCCAGGAACCTGCCGGGGCCCCGCTGCCACTCCCATGTGGGGCTCAGGCGGGACCCCCCTCGCCTCTCAGGGCCGAATGCACCAGCCTCCCGCCCTGAGACATCACCGGGGGAAGCGCGTCCTGTCCACTGCGGGCCTGCCTGGACCACGGATGTGTGAGGGAGCGCTCTGTGCCTGACCGTCATGGAGCGGGGACATTGGTCCTCGCCTGCCCTGGGACTCAGCCAGGGACCCTCCTCAGCCTCGCAGTCAGGTGGGTCCCCTCCTGCCCTGGGACTCAGCCGGGGACTGGCCACCCGCCGTCCTGGACTCCTCGGCCTCGCCATCTGGTGGGTCAGCGCCTTGCTTCACACGATGGCCTGTTCTCCGCAGACCCTGGCCGACATGACGTCCCCTCCGAGTGGCAGTGACTGAGTCACGGACACTGAGCCTGACAGGACACACTGCCCACGCCCAGGGGCCTAATCAGCCCAAGACAAGGTTCCAGGCCTCGGGGTCTGAGGGTCCCTGGGCCCCCCTCAGCGCCGCACGGAGCTGGCCGGGGCTCCGGGGACACAACGTCCCGGCTGCCCACGGGCTCCGGCTGGCCGGACTGGCACGGGCACTCCGCACGTCTCCGACAAGCGTGCAGGAGGCGGGCGGTGCCGGTGGTGAGCAGGGGAGGGGACACGGCCGCGGTGCTTATCAGACGACGTCTCGTGCAGATGCACCAGGGAAAAGGCGAAGCCTGTGCCACCCCGGCCCGACGCGCCACAACGAGGGGGCTGCCCGGCGAGTCCTTAACGTGCGCGCGGGTCCATCCCAGCAAACCTGCGACAGACGGCCCCTGGGGAAACACGTTTCTAGTTCGCAGACGGCTGTCCCCGGGCCACGTCACTTGGAAACGAAGAGGAAGGCGGGGGAGGCGGGCGGGCCACCACAGCTGGCACCGCGAACTAACCCGCCACCAGCGCTCACGTGGGCGGCCGCCCGTTCCTTACACCGTACGACGCCTCCGGCTCTGTCCAGGCGCTCGTGTGTGAGCGTTTCCTACTTCTCTGTCCTTTGATAAAAAGGACATCGGTCTCGGTCTGGCGACCACCTGGCCTTTAAACACTGCCTCCGAGGGGGGCTGAAGTCTCCACGCCTTCTTGCCTCGTCCCCCTTTCCCAGGGAAATTTCCGGAATGCCTCTGTCTGTGGCTCTGTCTTGCTTCTCCCAGCACCTCCGAGGACCACTGGTCACACATCTCAGTTTGTTCAAGGGGAAAAAGCAGAAATTTGGAAGAAAGCAATCCCAGTCGGGCTTGAAAACCCCAGAAAGCAGAATGCATTTGCTTCCCCCGAGGTCCACCGGGAAGCCTCCCAGCTCCCATCCTAGTTCACCCAGAACATTCTACGGAGCACCCACTCTTACCCACGGGCCAGCTGCTATGGCAAAGCCCACGGGGTCGGAGGGTCCCGGCCGAGGCCGTCGAGGGGAGCCCCCCGTGGCACACCGGGGCCAGGGCCTGGGCCCACATCGCATAAGAGGGCAGCCTCACAGCAGCCTCTGGACGGCCCGGTGCTGGGTGCCCTGGTGGAATGCACCCCACATCCTGGCAGCCTGCGGATCCCCACAGCCGCCACCACACCCCCGAGGCCCCAGCTCCACCTCGGCGTGCCCGAGAAAGCCAGGGTTCTGAGCTGCCCCCGCCCGAGCCCAGTCACTGGGAGACCCCACTGACAAGGGGACGCCGGGACCACCCTGGGACAATGAGGTCTGGCGGAGAACAACGGCGTGGGGCAAGGACCCAGGGACCCTCCCTGAGCTCCTGGGGGGTCCCCCTGCACCAGGAGCCCAGAGCCTGCAGCCTGACCACCACACTGTGGCTCCCAATGGGCTTGTGAGGTCAGGCTGTCTTTCCCAGCGCCACTGGCACAGGGCAGGTCACAGAGGAGTCTCGCTTGTCCTCACGTCTGTGCCTGTGCCCGACGGTGTGTAAGGCGCCCCTGTAGGGCCTGGGTTCCAGAAACTGCAGCCACGCAAGGCAGACGACATCGCCACCCTCACGCTCTGCTCGCTGGGACACAGTCACCAGGAAATGAACCGAGCGAGGGGACTTCAGAAAGCGCGCAGCTTACAGGGGAAGGAGGCAGGGCGTGGGGGAAGAATGTTCCGGGCTGGGGGGACAGTGGGCACCAATGCCCTGCAGCAGAAACGAGCCCTCTGCACCGGGTTGGGGGCGAAGGCAAGGAGGTGACCGGCGTGAGACAGGGAGGCCCCGGGGCCCGGCGAGGGACGGGACCTGACACATCGTCACGGAGCGCCCGCCGCAGCCCTGAGCACCCAGGCAGGCGATGTGCCCCAGGACGCACAGGGCGGTGGCCGTGCTGGGGCTCCGGCCGTGCCGGGGGACCCGCGGGCTGCAGGGAGGTTCCGGGTGGGGGCGCCTGGTCTTTAACCGCGAGCTGCAGGCCGCGCCGCACGCACTAGACACCCTGCACGGCCTTGAGCTTTATTGATCCCTGGAGGAACAGACCACAATTATTTCTGAAAATAAACGGTGTATTTGTCCATCCTCTGAAGCAGCTCCTACTCCGAGAGATAAAGTGTCAGGAGAAAAATCAAAGAAAATGGAGGTATCCATATCTCAGATGGATTTTTCTTTCTTGTTGGCGACGTGCAAACAGCAAGCAGGGAGCCTGAGGACCCCGGCCCAGGGAATGAGACTGGGGGACCAGGTCCGGAGGGGCGGGTGGCGGTGACAGAGAGGGACCAGCCCCGTCGCCTTCGTCTGTGGGGGCCCCCCTCCCTCCGCCCGTGTGCCTGCTGTGCAGCCCGGGGCGGGCCTGGAACCCCGGCGGGGCAGGGGCCAGCGTGCTGGGCGTCAGGGCCGCGGCTACGGGCCTGAGACACCGGAGACTTGGAGCTGGGCGCCCCCACTCAGCACCTGGTCAGCACGGGCCGTGCGAGCTCAATACGGCCCAGGGAGGTCCCCGCCGTGTCCTAGGGCCGGCCCGTCCCGCCTGCGGCCCAGGGCGGCTCGGGATGCGGCCCAGCGCACGTCCGTAAAACACGGGGACGTGTTTTTGTCACCCTTCCCTGAGCTCGTCAGCCCTCGTCAGCGTCAGGGTACGTTACGTGCGGCCCAGGGAAGCCCCAGGGTTGGACTCCTCTGCCCTAGGCCCTCGGGTCACCTGGGCCCGGCCCCTAGGACGTGCGTGTGTCACCTGAGAGGGGCCGGGACACCGGCGTCAGCCGGTGCCGCCGGGGGTGCCGCCAGGCCCAGGGAGCCGTGGCCGCGTTCGTGACGGACGGGGACAGGAGCAGGGCGGCCCCCGGAGCCGCGCCCGCACGCAGCCCAGCGCTCACCTGTGTGTATCCTCAGGTGGACCTTGAGGTGGTGGGACGTCCGGAAGGTCTTCCCACAGTACGGACAGTCCTTCAGGGCCGAGCCCAGGCTCCGGTCGCGGAGCAGGGTGGGCGGCGGCACCCCAGCGGCCCGCCCCGCCTCCTCGCCGACGTCTGCGGGGAAGAGACGTTCGCACATCACTTCAGCACATGTCACAAGTTGTTCGCACCCAAACTGCTAACATCACACAAAGTTAAACATGTCAATACCACACCTGTCTATTTCATTCTTTAAATCTGACAGAATGCTGACAATTCATGTATTTTCTTGTTATTCTCTTAAATTATTTCATCTTTCCTATCATCATTTTAAGCAGCATATGGTACCTTTATATTGAACTGAATTAAACAAGAAAAGAAACAGCTGTGTCAGCAGCTGGTTTGATTTCTCCTTTTGCTTAGCTCCTATTAAATATCTTTTTTCCAAAAGTTTTAGAATGTTGGTGTTTGTTGAATCTGATTAATTTATAACGTGGACGAGCTGCAGAGTTCACCGTACAATCCAAGTCACGTTTGCCTTGGATCCAGCAACCAACGGAGGAAAAAAATAAAAGAAATAAAAGAAATGAAAGTGTGTCTGCTGAGTCCCGAAGACACACAGACACGGGCTCTTCGGGGACAGGAAAGGGAACCGTGTGAAACGGAGCATCCCCTCCTTGCAGCGTCGTGCGACCCCCCGGAAGACGGAGGGAAGGGCGGGAACGTGGCTCCACAACGAGCCCGTGATGAACACGTGGTGACACGCGTGAAGCCACACACACGAACTCAGCTGCCAACGCCGCAAGCTTGGAGCGCGGCAGCCGCACCGCCGTGCGGAGGCCCGAGAGCTCCGTCCGCACAGCATCGATGCCACTGCCCTCCTGCTGTGACCGGCTGTGCACCCCAAATCATCAGAAAATGGAGTGGAGTGTACATGTGGCTGCCCCCTGCAGAGGCGCGGTGGGACGCGAAGGTAAAAACCACCAGAAACATCTCGCGTTTGGAAGGTCCGCTGTCGCCACGCCTGAGGCCGGACACGCCGCGTCTCTGAGGATGGGACACAGGACAGCCAGGCTGGCCGCCTGGCCCAGACCCCAGGCCCCGAGACTGGTGGGGTACCGCCCCTCCGCGGCTTCCAGCCCGCCCTCTGGGCCCACAGGCAGGTCCGCTCTGGGGACAGCGGACCCTCTGGGTCCTACCGAGAGGACAGCAAGGCAGGCTTGTTGCTCCTTAGCCACGGAAAGTGCAAGCTGCTTTTATTCCACACTGTCCGTTGCTGGTGTTCTCTGCCGATGGCCAGAGGGACGGAGGTCCGGGCCACAGGCCAGGGGATGGCAAGGACACGTGGCCCCTAAGTGACGTTGGCTCGTGTCCGGGGACTCGCGTTGGCTCGGAGCGACCTCTCTGCATGGACGCATGACCTATCACCCACCTGGGCACGTGCCGAGGGTTCGCCTGCCGTCGCACCCCCAGGCCCCTCTGACGGGCCCCGGAAGAGCTGTTCAGAGGTCACGCGGCCCGACAGTCCTTCCCCGGGCCTCTGCCCGGACGGAGCGCCCCGACACCTTGCCCTCTCCCTGCTGAGCACGGGTCTGCAGTCGTGCCCACAAACACGGACAGGACCCAGCCACGGCCCTGATGAACAGGCACGGGAGGGTCCCATGTCACAGCCAACGTGGCCCAAGTGCGGTCACAGCCGGCTCAGTCCACAGGAGATGCTGCCACCTCCGTCCTAGAGAGCCAGTTTACGAGGAGCCCACGCCCCCCAAGGAGCCCTTCGGTGGCTGCACGGGTGGGGCTGTGGGACCGGCCGGCACGGAGCATGCAGAGCACACGCCGCCCCTGTCGCGTTCGGTGGCCCTCGCCCAGGGTTCGTGCCAGCGGAGCACGGAGCCGGGCCGCGACGCCCCTCGGCACGGTGTCACGGGACGCGAGGCTGAGCTGCGCGTCGCCGCCCGTGGCGCGGAGTGACGGCCTGCATCTGCCTCTTTCATCTTTCCATCTCGGGCCTGTGTGGCCCAATAAAAGGAGCACAGTTCTAAGATAAACAGCTTTCTGTGCGGCTTTAAGAGGCTAATTTTCACTTCACATAGAAATGCTTTCTTTTGGAGGGCCAGAGGCCTATGGCATTTACCCGTAGACTAAATCCAACTAGAAAAACAAACTCTGCGGACGGTGGAGGAGAGCGTGGGTGGTCCCAGGAAGTGTCCGGGGGGGCTGCGCGCCGAGTTCAGTGACGGCCGAGGACGCGCGGGCCGTGCGCGGGCCTTGCGTGCGAGTCCCCGGGCCCGTGTGGGTCACAGCGAGGCCCCCGTGCGGCCCGGCCCCACCCGGAACCCGGGGGCCCTCGGAGGGGAGGACGCGGCTGCCCGAGGCCTCGTCCACCCCGTGACAACGCCGACAGCTGTCCTCAAGCGAGACGCCCCAGGACGGCCGGCCAGTGGAGCTGACACTGGTCCTGGGCACAGGCACGGCATCCCCCCGCCCCGCCCTCAGGAAGCCGGCGATGGGAACATCTCAGAAATGACATCTGTGGTGCTTGTCCGAGGCCATTCGAGTTTTTCTCTACAACCTGCAGCCCTTCCCCCGCACACCTTCCTCTAAGTGCGCTGGGCGGCCTGAAGGTGGACAAGGGGCCGGGGGCCGCCCTCCGACCCGCCCTCTGTCCCTCCTCGCTCAGCAGGGCCCCTGGACGCTGCGGGGCCCCTGGGCGCCGTCTCCTTACCTGCCAGCCTCCGCCGGGTGCTCGGGGCCTCATCTGCGGGGGGCACAGCTGGGCAGTAACTCCAGGGTCCCCGTTTCTTTCCTTGACGCCATTGCCCAGTATGGGACCTGTTCCTCAGCAATGGATGTCTCGTGTGTACACAGAGACTAATGTTCCCAAGGGACATGGGCTGCGTGGGCCGCCCCTCTAAGTTGTGTTTCAAGGACACGTTCTGTGGGGGCGACGGGCCAGCAGACACCGGCCTTCCTGACTCTGTCATCACAGGGTCTGAGACCATGCCTCGGTGCCTCCCACATTGCCATCTGCTTGTCATTGCCCTCCGTGTACAGCAAGGCTGGCTTAGATTAAGGTGACAGTAAGACGCGTCCCCTGCCCTGAGTGCTCACAGAGGGCAGGAGGAGCGGCCGGGGGTTAAAAGTGGCCGTGGGTCACAGAGACGCTGCACCACACACGGGCCATCCTGCACAGAGCGAGGAGCCGGTGCCTACAAAGACGAACAACTGAGAACTGTTGGGGCCCGGGCACTCGTGAGCACTGTAAGCCACGGAAGGAAGCATTCCCGGGGTGGCCTGCTTCCTGCGCCTGGCTGTCCTCCATCAAATCCCTTCACCCACCGTGGGTCCAGTTCCATCGGGCCTTGGGGACGCCCCAATGCTTGGACTTGTAATCCTGTGCTGTGGAAGGGCCCCCAGCCCCCACCAGCTGTCCCCACCCACCTACTCTCCTTGGTCTTTCACTCGCTCACCCCAGCCTCATCCTAACAGGGGTGGATCTTAGAAGACGGGAGGAAATGAACACAAAAGGGACAGTGCCCCTAAAATGCCACATGCCCCTATGTTTCCCAATTCCTTGGCACTAAGTTGAGACTAAGTGACCAGCTCTGACGGATGGCTGCAGGTGACACTGGGGACAGACTGGGCACTACCTCTCCACTCTCTTCTCTGACTCTGGCAACCTTCCAACACAAGGGCAGAGGTGGCAGAGTCACAAAATGCAGGTGCCCTGGGTCACTCAGTCACCAGATGGATGGGAGTCGGCCCACGCCAGACTTGGCATGCATGAGAAAACAGTCTTGGTCTGTTGAGCCATCACAGTTTGGAGCATTATCATTATGGAAGGGGTTCAGGAACTGCTGGAGAAAGCACCCCACCCCCCCACCCCTGGTGAGGCCATCCGCACTGACACCCAGGCACCCAGGTCCCCCTGCTAATTCCCAGGCTGAGACGGAGAGAGAGCAAGAAGGGGAAGCCAAAGAGAAGTTTCCTTCTAAATCGTGCAGCTGTGCTCAGTTCTACTGCGTCCCGCTGGACAGCGCACCCTTCAACGTGCCCGAAGTGCATGCTGGACGGAGTTCCATTTAAAATATTATAATGCAAAAATAAAATAAAATAAAATAAAATATTATAATGCTGCTGCTGCTGCTAATGGTGATGGTGGTGGTGATGGTGACGGTGACGGTGATGGTGATGGTGGTGATGGTGACAGTGGCGATGGTGATGATGGAGTTGATGATGGTGGCGATGGTGGTGGTGATGATTATGATGATGATGGTCATGATGATGTGATGGTGATGATGGTGATGATGAGTCCATGCAGTGAATGGGGAGTTCTCCCAGCAATCTCATTGGGTAAGAGAGCTGTTTGTGTGCCCGAGAATTTACTGCATTATGACATAAAATGCCATGGTATTTTAATTTCTATGGAATTTCTAGTATAATAGTAAATACATTCTCCCAGATGAGTTATGTAGTTAATTCTGCAAGTCTGCCTTATGCAAAGAGCACCTCAAAAGCACAGCTCTCAATTCATTAATGAAAAAAAAATATTTGTGGAGCCTAAGTGGTGAGCAGAACACCGAAAAATCACATCCTTTTAAAATTTCTGTGCCCACATACACCAGCGCTTTAAGATCTTTTCAGGGAAGGGGAAATAACTAGCACCTTGGAGAAAGTCCAAAAGAATGTACAGCTTCTCTTCAAAGCTTCCCATTTTCCCTAATTTTGAAAACCTTAAAATTCATAGACTTGAGTAAAACAATGATTACTGTGGTAGAAAGTCCTGGTTAAGAGTTCCTTTTATTTTTAAAAATAATTTTAAATTAATGGTATGCATACAAATCGTAACATTACTGTAAACAATTCTGCTTAACTCTTGGAAGATGCGGGCCTTGGGTCAGTATTAAGTTGGTGTTTCTGTTGTTTATCAGTGTTCTCTGCTTTACGATGGCCATATATAGGCATGTTAAACAGCTAAGCATTAATAGGGATTGACAAAAGTATGTGTTTAAATGGAGAGCTAGTTTGCAAAAGGATGTCCCCTTAGCAAAAGGCAAAGGCAGCGTCCCTTGGGGTCTCGGGATGGGGATGGCGGTGGCTCACGGGACGTGGCCCGCAGCACAGGAGCTGGTTTCCGTGCATCCAGGTGGAGCCGGGAGAGAGAGCTGGGATGTGCTGTCCTCTATCACTGCCATTTCCCCCCCTCGACTCAAATGCAAAACTGTGCATTTTTGCTTTTGGCAAGATAGAATTTCTGGAATTGGGGAAATAGGTCATAAAAAGGATAAATTTTGGAGAAAAAAATATAAGATACTAGGATCTCAAATAGCTTCTCTAAAGCAACATTTTGATGAGTTAAGTGAAAATGAATCAGAAACACATGGATTAAATTTCCCTTAAAATACACAAGGGTTTCAAAATCCAGCCCTGTGGGCCAAATGTGTTTCTGGTTTCCTCAGGCTGAGGGCTCTTCCCAGTCATCAGGGGAGTGTGTGGGACCCCGGCCTGTGACGGCCACCCATGGGGCCTTTTTTCTGTGGCATTGTGTGTGATGCTGCTGTTGACAGCATCTTCTGTCATGCCTGGTTTGCCAGCTCCCCCAGGGCCATGGGGACCACTGTGGGCAGGCACTCTCAGTCCCCAGCTTGGTGACTGTGACCTGGATGCAGCAGGCAGGATTTGGGACTCACAGACTAACCTAAGACAATTCTATTCCCTGTAACCTGGTCAGAGGTGGTGGGCTGAAACGTACCACACAGACTGTAAGGGTGACCGGAGCAGATAGGACGACCCAGGAACTGGGCTGGACACGGAGCACCAGGCAGGAGGACACATCTGCAGAGGCCCCACCGAGAGCTGCCACACCCTGGGAAAGGCCCGGCTACGAGCAAGGGAGGACAGGGCACCAAGTCTCCCATGTTTTCCCATGATCCTCAATTGTGGCAGAGTGGCCCCCACCCCTGCTCAGACCTCATCCCAACTCCTGACTGTCCCCACCTTCCTGTTCTTCTCAAGCCCTTCTAGCTGGTTCCCTGCACCCACAGACTCTCAAGGGCACCTGCGCAGAGAGGCGTCTGACCATGCCGTCTGAGGTCCCTCACTCCCAGCCCCTGTCTATCCATTACCCTCTGCAGGCTCCGCATGACCTGTGTGTCTGATGCCACCTGTGTCCTCCTCAGAGCATGAGCTCCACACAAACGGGGGTCACTTAGTCTGCTTGGAGTTACGTCCCTGGCACGTGGTAGACATTCAGCTCAGAATGCATGCTCAACACACACTTTAGAAAAAAGCATACATATTTCTTTGCAATAAAAAGAAGACTCAGAAGAGGCCAGCAAGCTGGGATTCAGAGGCTAAAATCCTCTCCATCTGTGAGAGGAAGCCCCAGCACCACGGAATACCCCAGCACCCCAAAGCACTTAGCACCCTCGGGGGCTGCAGTGTGCCGCCAGCGAGTGGGGGCAGGGGGTGGTGCCCGGGAGGCTTCCCGGAGGCGGCGGCCTCGGCGTCTCCAGTTCCCTCTCCATCCAGAGGAAGGAACCACAAACGTGCAGCACGATCAGCAGGGCCACAGGCCAGCTTTCCAGAAGACGGGGTGCGTCGTGGAGGTGCCTTCCGCCGCGCCCCGCACCCACTTCCTGCCCGGGGGCCGCGCCCCGCACCCGCTTCCTGTCCGGGGGCCGCGCCCCGCACCCGCTTCCTGTTCGGAGGGTGGTGTGTCGTGAACGCGCCTTCCGGCGTGCCCGCACCCGCTTCCTGTCCGGGGGCCGCGCCCCGCACCCACTTCCTGTTCCGAGGGTGGTGTGTCGTGAACGCGCCTTCCGGCGTGCCCGCACCCGCTTCCTGTCCGGGGGCCGCGCCCCGCACCCGCTTCCTGTCCAGAGGAGGGCACGTCGCGGACGCACCTTCCGCCATGCCCCACACCCACTTCCTGGCCACGGCCCCACGCGCCCCAGCACAAGAACACAGGAAGAGCCACCTTTAAAGTCAGCCAGGCCCCAGTCACTGTGGTCACTACTGCGAGGTGGCTGTGCCACCTTCCTCTGTTCCTAATTCCAGTGCCCCTTTCCTGGCAAGAAAAAGGTGAACCGTAGAAGTCTCTACTTGTCAGTAAAGCATAAATTCCCCAAAGATTTCCATATATTTATTTTCTTTAAAAAAAAAAAGCGAAAGTATAGCTTTTAAGATCCTCTTGAGATCACTCACAGCCCCCTCATTTATGGTGGGGTGGGGTGGGGAGAGACCGGAGGAGACCCCTGACGGCCAGTACGTGTCACAGAATTCTCCCCTAAATGACACCGAGACGGGCTGGACCGATCTCTCCACAAATGCACTTGGTCAGCCGCTGTGACCTGTGGGGAAAGGGCGCGTGGCCAGGACGAGGGGCAGGGGTTGGGGATAACGCCCCCGGCCCGGAATGATGTTTTGCCCTATTCCTGTTTAAACAAAGCAGGCAGCCCGAGCACCCCACAACGTCTTCCATTTAATCGCCGGCAGTCGGCAAGCTCCTGATGAACGCTGGCCGGCGTCTTTCCCTTTAAGCGGCAGAGCGATCCAAGCTTTTAATGCAGCCGTTCCAATTATTGTAAAAGTCATCTAGTACCTTATAACCACAAATATTGACAGTTTATTGCACAACACATTCCTGACATTTGAAGGTCACACCATACATAATACATACTCTTTTATAAAAGTGTCGGGAACAAAGAGATACATGATCAGCAATTACCTCTCTGGCGTGTGTGTGTGTGTACAGTCCAGGCTGACGTGAGGTTACGCGGGAGGCACACACGTCATTCTAAATCATCTGTGACTGCGCGTGGGGACTTCTGGATGGACAATCGTGAAATGGCTCACGGACACCAGTGGGCGAGCTGGCCGGCCGGGGCGTGGGCTGCGGGTGCCGCTCCTCCTAGGACGGCGGGTCACAATGCCACTTCGCCAAGGAAAGCCCTGCCTCGCTTCACAACCAGTTATCTCCCCAGAGCCACCAGACATCACAGAGTCACACTGCACTCTTGTTTTCCTGATGGGTCTGCACCTAGCAGAGAGAAATTCTCAACATCCGCCGGGTCCCAGCCCACTGGGGGGCCCCACAGGGGCACTGACCCCTGCTCTGGTCATGCAGTCACGCTGCCTGTCCCCAGGGCTGTGGCATCCCCAGAGACTTGTGGTAGAGGGGACATGGGTGCCAGCCACACGCTAAACTGGGAGGGAGGGGTCCTCCTCACCGCTCGGCCGACACAGGCCCTATGGGAACTCCAAAGTTCTCACCGCCCTGGTCCCTCCAGGCTGAAGTGGGGCAGGATGGTTCAAGTGACACGTTAAGTGAGAAGCAGCCCAATGGCCTTGGGTCCACACCACGTTGTGCCAATTCTGGGCTAGTACAGTCCTGGGCAAATGACAGGACCTCTCGCAAGTCTGGTTTCCTCATCTGCAAAACCGGGACAGTCACCGTAATTCATTCGGCACGGTGCCTGGCGCAGAATACGCTGCAATTAATAGTAGCTTTTAACAGGGCTATCGCCAAAGGACGCCGTGGAGGGAACAGCAGAGACCTGTGGCTTTGGTGTGCCCTCCCCTGCCAGCCCCAAGCTGTGGAACCACACACTCGCACAGGGTCCAGAACGAGGGGCTCATGCCCTTCCTGGAAAGCCCAGCTTGGAGCAGTCTCCAGAGCTCTGAGGACCCGGGCAATCCTCCCAAGTGAACAGCGACAGACAGTTTCCGACAATTGGGCTTCGCACAGATGACGGTCTTTAATCACAGACGGAGCTGCAGGTCATTAGAACCTACACCAAACTCCCCTCCTAACAACACTAACGGCTGCTGTTGGAGAGAAAAGTGTGGACGTGCACGCGTACATGAACGCAAAAATACATACATATGTACAACTGCATTAATATAAACAATCGGCAAACCCTCGAGATAAACAAAAGCCCCGCCAAGACTGATTTTATTTTTATTTCCAGAATGAACGTCCCAAAATTTAAGACACGGGACTGAGGTTATTTCTGTAAAGATGACACGTTTATGAGCAGTAAATCCCAGGAAGGAGGGCTGCCTTACAAAGGACACATTTTTGCATCTGAAAAGCACGCCTGTGAGCATGCGTGTGTTTCTTTAAGAAGCGATGCTGTTGTGCAGGGGAGTGGGTGAGACGGGGCCACGTGACCAGGAGGTTGCTATGGTAAATATGCATTTTTTATTGAAGAGTAAACAGTGGCAGAAAACAAGTGTCAACTGCCAGCTCTGAAGTTACTGCCATTTCTGAGCTGCCCTGACGAATCTGGCCCTTTGAATTTGAGAACCTGTATCAGACGACACTGTCACTGGATCAAGGTTGGAATTGCGTTTAATAAATGGGGAACCCTTCTGTACCTTGTAGTAATAAACACGTTAGCTGGCATATAAAAATTAGCGAAACAAAAGAAAAATCGTATCTATGTCCGACTCTGTCCGTCACAGCACACAGGCAGATCTTTCTAGAGATTTCTTTGTGGGGCTGGTGGATCTCCAAAGAACGGGACCTTTGCCCAAGGCGCAGGGCTCGGCATGGAGGAGCCAAGGGCACAGCGGGGGCGGCCCCACTGTCCACTCTCTGCCAGCCATGCCCCGGGGACTGGCCCAGCCCGGCCACTGTGTGTTCTGGGCCAGGCTGCTGCCCAGGCTGCTGCAAAGGGGGGTGACTGTGACACTTTGAGCAAAGTCCTTGCCGTTCCCCCTGGTAGAGGCTGGCCAGAGCCAGCCAGAGTCTGTCCTGCCGGTCGCCACACCAGTGACACCCGCCCCGCACCCGTCAGGCTTCCGGCCACGCCCTGAGCGGCCTCGCCGACCTCTCCGGCCAGGTGGGCAGCCTGGCGTCCTTCCTTCCAGCCTGTGACAAGGACCCGCCACGATGCCGCGCGCCCCACGTCTGGCCCGCCGGGGGCGTCCCCTCGCTCCCCGCCGGTCTCGGGCACAGTGACGTGTGAATAGACGCGCGGGCCCCGCTCTGGCTGGACCAGCTTCCTGGGCAGCGGCTTCTGGCAGGAAGGTCAAGTCTGCGCGCACTTCCTTTGATCACAGATAAAAGTATCGAGTGTTGGCAAATCTCTCACAGGCAGCTCTCCAGGCTCTGGGGGAGCCGCAGACGGGTCTGTCTGCAAGAGCCTGGAGCAGGGACAAGGTACGGCGCCCGCAGGACAGCGGGTCCTCCCAGGGGCCCTACGGTGGGGTGGCTGGACGCTCCGCCCCGCCCCCTCCCGCCGGAGCCCCCACCGCCACCTCTGCCCCCCGGCCCACCCGGGGTCCCCAGGTCTGGTTGACCGCGGGGTCCCCAGGCTCTAGCCGGCACCCGGCACGCAGTAGGCACTTCCTAGTTTCTGAAATGGCAACAAAGGCCTGGTGGGGGACCCCGCTTTGCTCAGCGAGGCCCCGGGGACTTCAGCATGGAAAACCCCGTCCCCGTCCCTGCCCACGAACGCCCACGCCCACCCCATGACGGAGACGACGGGATGTTCCGGGTCCCTCAGGACGCCGGCCCCGCTGGGCGTCCTGGGGGACAGAGGGCCATGGGACGCGCCTCCTCGTCTGGACGCTAAGGCGCGGCTGTGACCGTCCCGCCACGACGGCGCTTTGGGCAATGAAAACGGGACCCCACGGGTGGTGCGATGACCGAGGAGGTGGGAGACGGCTCTGCGACCACGCACACCCCCCTCCCCAGGCGCCCCAAAGGGACACCACCCGTACGCGCCCCAGCCCCACCGCCCACTCCCAGGGACAGCGCCCGGGTCCAAGGCCCCAGACAGGCCGCCCCCCGGGGACCCGTGGAAGCCTCTGGAAGGAAGCAGGCAGCCTGGATGGCACGTCCTTCTCCTGCCTGCCTCCGGCGTCCTGTCCAGCACACCCTTCCTCCGAAACTTCTCTGGACATTTCTACAGGGTGCCACGCTGCCCACCGACCGTTCGCGGGTGTTTTGACTCCACCTGCTTCCCAAGAGCCCCCGGGGGTTGGCGCGTCCCCTTATCACCTCCACAGCTGTGGAGGGGCTGGCCCACCAAGTCGCTCAGTGACCACAGGCCGGCTGACCTCCGCAGTGTGAAGGCGTCTTCGCACGGCCTCTTCAAGGATAGCAGCGTGGACCGCGTGACCAGCATCTCTGTCCTCGTTGGATGTGACTTAAGTCATTGGCCACCAATGTTCACGGGAGTGCTGCCCTGTGCCGGGCAGTGCTGTGGAGACAGGTGCTGGGGGACACAGAGCAGACCCGGCCGGCCCGCGGGGCCGCTGCCCGGGGACCCAGCCGTGGACGCAGAGGGGGCAGGGGCTTCCCAGGCCACCATGCACAGGGGGCGGGCGCCCCTTCTCCAATCGCCCTTTGTCTGAGAGAAGCTTCCGGGCTTTGCCGGGTATAACGCGCTCCTGTGTCTAGTGCGCACCCACCTTTTTTTGGCCCAAACTTTTGGGGGAAAATACCTTTTGTTTTAATTTTTTAATTCAAATTTGTATGTGTTTATATTTAGGTACTTGTTTTTGTGTTATAAAGGAATGTCAGCATTCATTTTTTTAAAGTAACTCCTATGTGGAATGTAAAACTGATAGCAACAAAGAAACAAACCTCATGGACACCGTCAGTAGTTTAGGGGTTGCCTGAGGGCATGGGGAGGGGCTGGGGGAGGGAGGGGGAGTCAAATACAGGGTGACGGAAGGAGAGCTGACCCTGGTGGTGACACATAACACAACACACAGACGATGTAGAACCGTATACCTGGGACACACGGGATTTTTACTAACCGGTGTCACCCGTGTAAATTTAACAAAAAAGTGCCCGATGATCGTCTTCCAAGGTGTTATTCTGCATCCGATGTCGCTATTGATTTCTAGAGTGACACGTCGAACTCGTAAGCATCAGTAAGAGAAGTGAAAACTTTTCTGTCGGTACAGAACCAGCACCGCCCACTGGTGCCGCCATGTACAACGCGCAGCCACCGGCACCGCCATGTACAACGCGCGTCCTCATCTCCCCCTCACCAACTTGGGCAAAAACGTGCGCGTTGTACCCGGCAAACCACGGTAGGTCACCGCGAGCGCGTGGCCGCTGTCCCCTCGTCCGCCCCTTGCCCCCGGCGCCTCTGAGGTCGGGGCTGTGGCCTGTGCAGGCCTCTCACAGAAGCGGGTCCCTGCCTGGAGCGTCTCCCTTACTCTGGGCCTCCTAAGGAGAGGACAGGGAGCCCCCACATCATGCACCACGACTGGGGTGGCAGGGCGGAGCCCGAGGACACGGTCCCGTTCCATCAGTGGAGCCCAGAGGAGTCCGCCCGCCCCTGCGCTGGCCCACAGGGCACCTGCGGGCGTCCGGCTTTGTGCCCACAGCCCGAAGCACTTCCTACAGGACCGGAGACTTGGGGCTTCGCCCCGAGGGACCTAACGTGTTGTGGGCGGCACGATGAGCACGCAGAGCACGGTAACGATGGACCACCTCACGGTGACATAAATGCTAGAGGACTCCGCCGCCATCATGACGGCAGCCAGCATCCGTGAGGCCGGGGGCATCGTTGATCCGGCGCACGGATGAGAAAACGGGGCTGAGCAGGCTGAAGGCCCCGTCTCGGGAACCACCCCGGGGCTGACACCCACGGCCAGGCTCGTGGCACTTGGAGGGGAGGGGAGGGGAGGGGAGGGGAGGCGGAGGCGGCCACCCGGGAGCGCAGCGGGGGCATGCGGTGGGGCGGCGGCGCGCTGTGCATGCAGCCCCCGGGGCCGGCTTGGTGCAGGAGCACAGCCTCTCCGAGCACCGCGCTGGGAGCAGCGGGGCGGCCCTGCCGAGGGGACCCCGGGCCCGTCTACTGGGCTTCCGTTGGGTCCGTCAGTCTGGCATTGTCCCTGCTCGTTCTGAGTCTGCTGACCCCCCTGCCCCCACCAGGACATCACAGTCCAGACACCTGAAACAAGGCAGAAAGGCAGCCACCTGCACCTCCACGTGGACGGGAATAAGGGGTGGGGGGCCATGAGAAGAGACCCTTGTCTGGGGGTGGAAGCAACGGGACAGCCTGCCCCCAGACACCCCGTCTGAACTGTCTGGGCAGGAAGTGGGGGGTGTCAGAGGCCTGGGCTCCCCTCCTTGTGCCCATGGGCACTGAGCTGGTTTCTGGAGCCCCACTTTTGGGGTGAACCCCCCAGTCAACCGGCCACTGCAGCCGGGGCTGGAAAAGTCCCTGGGCCCTTCCTGTCCCCCGTCCCCGGGCCCTTGTGCTGCTGCGTGCGCCCTTGCCCCCTCTCCTCAGCGCTGGCCTGCAGTCTTGTGTTACCAGACATTGAAGAAATGTTATTTTTAACTTGCAACGATCACAGGCTGCGGATGGAAGGAGACCAATGTCACAGGAGTCACGGGGAGTAAACAGAACCCACGTCTCCCTCCCACGGCCCGCCCAAACGCCAGTGCCCCGGGAGCTGGGCGCCCCCCACCGGGGCCGGGCCGCAGACCCCGTCAGCGCGACTCCGGCCACCCGGCGCGGGGCTCCCGGCTCCCCTCTGGCCCGCGCGGTGCCGCAGGAAGCAGCGCACCCGCGTCGGGCCACACCCTGCGTCCATTAATGGCTACAGAGCAGCAGCTTGCCGGTAATGGCGCCCTCTCAGTAATACTTCCCAGCGAAATTGTGTTGTGGTTTTGATTCTATGATATAAAAAAAAAATGCTTTCCATTATTCTAATGTGTCACGTGTCTTGTGAACCGGTGACCTAAGTGTGTGTACATGTAAAGAAACTATGAAAGAAAAGGGGAAAAAATTATAAAATATGATGACATCATTTCAAAGGCATAAGCTTTTAAAAATGCACCCGGGGGGGCTTCTTCCTCACTCCAGAGAAACATAACACCATCCGGCTGATGCGCGGCTCTTTGATTTGGAATAGTGCCATCTTTGTGAACGCCTGGTTCATGCAAGTTAATCAATTTGAGGTTTAGTTACACTGCTGAGGCTTGCATTCTATAGATTGCTAGAAAGTAATTCGAACTTGCAGAATTTATTAACCAAACACCAATTATCATTAAACAGCACTGCATTATCCAGCTTTACTACCTGACAAGAACTACTTAATGAAATTTTAGATTAAAGTTATTCAGTGGTTGATTTATTGTACAAAACTCTAATGTAGCCAATGTACAGATGCTGGGACCAGCACTTTCCTTTTTTTTTCCCTCAAAATGGTTTACTCCAGGGACCTCTAACCCACACGCGTATCACGGCAACGAACGTGACCCAAAGAAAATATTTGTTTTTTTTTTTAATATAATGCAGGACGCCTGGGCCGGGGTCGGCGCTGACCCGCATGACAGGGACTGTTTACTGCACCGTGTTTGTGGGGTGAAGCAGCCCCCGCACGCCCTGCCTATAAGGCTGCAGAGTAAACAGGAGACCAGATGTTCTTTGATGTTAATAATGGCATTTATTATTAATATTAATTAGACTGCATTCAGCAATACATTTGGGCCATTTCCAAGTCAATTAAGGAAAACGACATTCGGGAGACGTTCTGAACGACATTTTAGGCAGGTGTTCCGCGCTCCCCTCATAAAGCCGCGGTGCAGGCCCTGCAAAAACAACCGCTTTGGACGCCGCCTTTCGCAGGGTGTGTTTTATGGTTCTAATTCTCCGAATTTTAACCGACGTGATCGACGATCTCCACCGTCGCCGTGATGGAGAACCTGCCACCGGGAAGCCCGTGACTGTTCCAAGTTCAAAACGACCATGTGCAGAGCCGCCGCACGAGCGTGCAAGTCCGTGTGCAAGTCCACATGCACGAGCTGCACACGCACACCAGCGCCGGCGCCCAGACGTGCTCCAGGGCTCTGCACAGGCCCTGCCTGGTCTCTGATTTCCTTTATAAATCTCAGTTATGCCAGTGAGGGTGGGGGTGGGTAGGCCGTGCCCCCAACAGCGCGGTTAACTCTCTGTGCTGGGCCCCACCAGACGCGCGGTAACTCGTCATCACTGTGGACACAAAGGGCCCCTCTCCATGCCGTCCACCCCGCAGAAGCCCCCAGACGTCGCACTTAAATAATCATGTTGGAACCGCGATGTCCTTGCGGCCAGATTAATTATATTTAAATTTTTACATGTGTATCTTAATTTGGAACACTTCAATGTTCGCGGCAGGGACGGGTGACGTGGTCGCTCACCATCGACCAGCACAGCCCACGTGGGCGCTTCCTCGACAGCCGCCCCTCCGCACGGGCTCCTGGGCCCCCTTCCCTGCTTTTCCACACGCCCCGCGCACAGCCCCATGGCAGATGCTCCTGGTGGAAACATAAAGTGTAAACGTGTTAGAACACACGGTCAGCCTCGGCCGCACCCGGGATTCGGGACCCTGAGGCTTCCTTGAGGTGCGTGCGTTAAACTTCACGTTGTAGCTGCACGCACCTCTGGGGGTCTGTGCTGTCCCACCAGCCAAGGGAGGTGTCATTGTCCCCAGTGCGCGAGGGACGAGCCGGACCAAAGCGATCTGGTGCGGGAGCTGGAGGGCAGAGAAGCAGCCACCCATGCCAGCACTGGGCCCATCTGAGGACACCCGAAGTGGCCCCGGGTGGCCACAAGCATCCTCGTGCTTGAGCGGAGTCCTCGGGAGCTGGTGTCCTTCGTTCTCAGGCCAAGCCCCAGGCTCTGGGCAGGGCAGGACCCCGATCCCCTGCCTGCGTCCGCTCCTGGTCCGGGCCCCAGACACAGGGCCTAAGGAGGGTGTGAAGCCACGAGGCCGACCAGCTTCGCAGGAGGGGACATGTGCCACTCTCCTGGCGGGACCAGGTTCCGACAGGGTAGCTGACACGCCTCCCAGCGCTGGGTAGGAAGGGGGTCACGGGGGAGGATGCACCTGCTCTGAGCGTGTCCACTTCCCAGAGAGCCCGGAGGCGAGGCCAGCGGCCAAGGGCTCGGAAAAACCCCTCACTGTGCAACAGGGGACTCGGGACAA
The DNA here is from genome assembly GCA_004026885.1 of Lyroderma lyra. Lineage (NCBI taxonomy): Eukaryota > Metazoa > Chordata > Mammalia > Chiroptera > Megadermatidae > Lyroderma > Lyroderma lyra. Next base: position 2,130 of record PVJL010011847.1, on the reverse strand, counting down.
AACGCCCCTGTGGGCAGCTCACAGCCACCTGGCCTGCCCCACCAAAGCGCCTCCCGCAAGGTCTGCCACCGGGAAGGGGACAGGGACGGCCCAGCCTCCGGAGTGGTGCTGTGCTCAGGCTGCGGAGGAGGTGGGGGCTGCCGGACGCTGGCTGGGGGGCGGTGTCCGGCCGGGTCTGCCGTGCCAGCCGTCACCTGGGTGTCCCTGTCTGGTACATTCACAGTCCGTGTGTTCATTTATCAGCAGAACGCTCTGAATTGCGGATTTATGGCACAGTGCACTCCTCATCGCTGAAAATTAATGAACATGCCTTTCTCCTAACAAACAAGCACCTGGCCCCGTGGTTAGTAATCGGAAACAGATTTATTCTTATTAGCGTGTATCTGCGGCTGAAGCTCGTGTTGAAAAAGGGTTTGCTGGGGTTCCAGCGATAGAAGGCGGGCTCTTCTCCCCGAACTTCCAATGTCCCCCCCCCCACGACGGTCACTCCAGGTGTGGCGACAATGCCCAACAGGTGAAGCCCACTCTCCCCGAGAAAGGAGGCTCTGGGGCGCCCCCGCGCTCCCCACCACAGAGCGTGCGAGGTTCCCCACCCCCGTGTGGCCGCCTCCGTGCCCACCACGCCGTCCAGGCCGCAGCACGGGCCCCACAGCCGTGGGCAGCGCGAAGGGACGCGATTACGGCTCCACTCACTGATGGCTGTGACAAAGCTCGGTGCCAACGGGGGCCGGAGCGGCGGGGGTCCTGGAGCCGGCCTTGCCGCCCACCACCCCGCCGTCCATGCCGCGCTCGCTGGCCCGCAGACACGCGCGGACGGTAAGAAGAAAGGCCAGCTCCCCGTGCTCACAGGCCCGCCCCCGGGTCCCTCCTGAAACTTCCGGTTCCCTTCCGGAAACTTCTCCGGCTCACAGGCTGCGCCGCGCCCGGATCGTGGCTCCCTGCCCCCCACCCCCCGTGCGCCTGCGCGCCTCTCACTTCCGGAAGCCGGGCCCACACCCGACGCCCTCCCCTCGGTGGGCAGGCGGCGTCCGGCAAGCAAAGTGCCCGGGGCCACCGGCCACCGCTGGGCCTGGCCGGGCCGGCGGGCCGGGACGGGGTCAACGGGCCGAGGGAAGCTGCTGGCCGGTCAGCCCTGTCCCAACCGCTGGGCACAGTGCTGTGCTGAGGACACGCGATGGCGGACGCCACAGAACCAGAACCGACAGACGTCACCAGTCCCCGCGCTCGGGGCGGAGAAGCAGGCGCCTCGGCCCCCCGTGCACCCTGAAGTCCTGTGGGCAGCAGACAGCCATCAAATGCTTCCGGGGAAGCACACGTCCCAGCCGCGGCCGCGGACGGGCAGGTGGGGCAGTGCTGGGGTCACGCGGCGACCACCCCACCGAGAAGGGCAGCCTCCTGCCTGGCAAACACGGTGTCACGCGTCGGCCTGGCGGCATCGCACCGGGGCAGGACTTTCGCCTCCTCCGCCTTAGTTTTCCGCTTCCTCTGTAACCACCATTTCTCCTGTGCAGCACCCCCACATGTGCGCCCCAGCCTCCATCAGGGTAGCCATGTCGTTGGCTTCCGGCGGCTCCACCCCAAGCTGGGCCTTCCCTCCTCTTACCCCGCCAGCGGGCTCCTTTAAATCCTGTTGTTTTCCGCTAATCCCTGTTAATCTGATCTTTCTCCACTTTCCTCTACTTCAATGTCCAGATTCTTCTCCGTTTTGAAAGCTCTTATCTCTATCTGTGAACTTTTCTTTCCGTTTCCGGCACCTTTCGCACTTGACTTGCTCTGTTTGCGTGTGGTCACTGGGCCTGCTGGTGACACAGCAGCGAGGGGCCGGGTGCAGGGCCGCGGGGGCAGCACCAGACACCTGCCGTGGCGGCCCCTACCACGTCCCCAAAGGTGCCTGAGTCCTTTGATAGTGACTCCTGAGCTACATAACTGCTGGAGGCCAGGGGCCACACGCCCTTCTTAGGGCCACCAAGCCCAGCTCCGCGCCTGGGCCCACGGCTGGCCCTTGCTGGCTCTGCGCTCACTGTGGGGTCTTCTGCAGAGTTCTTAGACCCTCGCTGGGCAGCCAGGCAGGAGGGGCCCGCTTGGGGAAGACCTGCCCTGTGACGTCAGCTCGAAGGGGCGGGGCCCAGG
>PVJL010011846.1:20222-40543 GCA_004026885.1 Lyroderma lyra | reverse complement strand
CCCCAGTCACAGGAAAAGAATGTGCCTGGGTTACTGGGCGTTTTGTCTGCTTTTCTATGGCTGTTATAAAATACGAAAGCTTCTTACCTGCAGGGTTAGGTGCTGGATGAGCTAGGAGGAGGGTTAACAGACGTGAAATATATTCACTATGCCTTGTGGGGTTTCTGCAGATTAATTTGGCTTTCTTTCTGATGACCTTCTGGATTCTGAAAAACAAGCTCTCCTCACTCAACAGGGATGTGTCCACCCTCCAGAACACGAGGTGAGGTGGATGAGAGGGGCTTGCTGCCCCATACAAAGCATGGTCCAGGAACAAACCCATGTGGTTCCAGGCTCCTGATGTCCTTTCACAGGGATTCTGAGGGGGCTGGAGGAGAGAGGTACAGCCACCTCCATGGAGAGCAGCTCAGATACTGTGCTTTGCTGCTGACACCCAAGCCAAAAACACTTAAACCACCCATAACTCCAACATGACACTACCTTACCTGCTGAGATAATTGACTATGTTCTGAGAAACATTTGTGGCTCTATTTAAAAAGACCTAAGAACATGTACATGTTTATAAACACCTTGGATGTTAGGTAAGTGTTCCCAGAGCCCAGCATGCACACTCACACTCACACCTTCATGGCTGCTCTTTCCTCTGCCCTCTCCACCCCTGCACCTGGGGAAATCAGGTTCCTTATCCAGGCATCACATCCTCCAATAGGCTAGGGACGTTCTTTGCTTTCCTCAAGTTTGCACAGAATGAATGGCCTCTCTTTTGGGCAAAGCACGTCCTGGGTCAGTTTATGAGAGTGAGAAGATGGGAACAACACTGGATGGGACCCAGGTAGAGTTACCTCACCAATATTGTAAGTGATCATTTAGTCTTTCCTTTGGACTGTAAGGTCTATGAAAACAGAAATGTTTGTTATTTCTAATACCCAGGAGACAGCACAGTCAGGTACACAGAATGTCTTCAGAAATTAGGGACATTCACGAAACATCATATTTTGGAAAGCCACATTGTGGAATAACACTACTATTCTTAGTTCTAGTCAAAATGCCCGCCTGGACCCAAATAACATTTTTTAAGGGAGTAATTGACAGTAAAAACCAAAGTTGGTCACAACTCAGTCAGAGGCATCCATAGCTTGGAGATCAGCATGGTCCTGATTCTGTTGCTCTGGGTCACCAAGGGCTTCCCTTCTCCTCCTATCCAGGATGCTGACATTTAAAGCGACAGCTCAGCTCTTGATCTTGGGCTGCACGTGGTGTCTAGGAATCCTGCAGGTGGGTCCAGCTGCCCGTGCCATGGCTTATCTCTTCACCATCATCAACAGCCTGCAGGGCGTCTTCATCTTCCTGGTGTACTGCCTCCTCAGCCAGCAGGTACCACTGCCCGACTTCCACCCAGGGCTCTTTCCATCCCCACTCCTCTCAGTGACCTGACTCAGGGTGTGCTTTGCCTTTGCAGGTCCGGGAGCAGTACAGGAACTGGATGAAAGGGATCAAGAAGACAAAAGCTGAGTCTGAGAAGTACACACTTTCCAGCAGGGCCTTGTCTGAAACCTCCAAACACAGTGTGGTAAGATCACACATTGCTCCCAGAGCCCTTCACTTGGTGATTTAGTTGAGTAGCTCATGCCCATCACACTGCACTACCTGCCTGTATGGGAGCTGATGTGCTAGAATGGCTGACAGTGTGTTTACTTGTGGAGTTACTCCAAGGGATTTCACTGTCATGTGAATGGAGGTCTTCCTCTACTTTCACTCATTGTGATTTTATGCTCAGTTTGACCCTTGCACATGACTACCTTCTCACTCCCCACATGCCTGGAGCACCTGCTTTGAGCAACAGGGTGTATATGCTTTTTAAAAATTATTTTTGTAGTTATAGCTGACATTTAATACAGTAGATTCTGAGTTAACTGGCACCCGTGGGGATTGGTAGATGCCAAATAAATGTACCCAGTACTCTGAAGCAACTGGCAAAACTCTCAAGACTGAGAGTCTACTATATTATTTATATTCATTTCAGGTGTACAACATAGTGGTTAGACATTTATGTAATTTATGCTGAGATTCCCCCTGATTACTCTAGTACCCACCTGGCACTGTAACTAGTGGTTGCAACATTGAGTATATTCTTATGCTATGCCTTTTCATTTTACTTGGTGAGAAGATATAAAGCACTTCCTCAGAAGCAAGCTCAATAAGTAGGAACTAATAATCTGAAGCAGTGATGCTCAAACTGCTCAGAGTCACAGCACCATCATTTATCCGAAGCCATTCCATGCTATCCCGCTACATAAAGAATAATAAATACATGATAAGATATAGTCATAAAAGTAAAGTAAAGTAAGTATTATGTTTTATTAGAGACTTTCCTTGAAAGTCTGCAGTCATTTCTGGTATTAGCAGCACACACACACGTGGGAGAATCAGGAGGGCGGAGGAGGGATCCTGGCAGGGTGGATCCTACCAAGCATTTTTATGTTTGCATCTACAAAACTTCTTTGTATGTTTTGCTCACATGTTGTTCACATCAGCACTTGGAGGTAAATGTTCTTAAGCAGTAGAGGGTTTGGGAAGTAGCGGTTGAAGAGGGTGAATAAGCAAGTGGATGAGACAAATGCAAAAGGCTTGTCAGACAAGTTGGTGGTCACAGCGAAGCTGGGGGAACATCAACAAAGCTGAAGTCATTGCATGAGCCTCACTTTCTTCATCTACAAAAGGGAACTTAAAGGTCTCACTCTTCTAACTTCTTCCTCTTCCCAGCAGATGTTCCTACCAACTTCTTCACAGAGGAAATATAAGTCAGCAGGATGAAATGAGGTCAACTCTGTGCTCTCAAAATGCTAGCCATTCGCCATCTGGTTCATTCTCTCATTCCATCTTGTTACCACAGACAAAATTTGCCCCTGACTTTTTAAGGCTATTTCCTCCGTTGCATTTTTGCTCCCAGGACTCTTGACTTCTCCACAACTTCACATTACTGCTCATACATTCGCTCTCTGACCTCACACAGTCTCACCTTTTCAGCAGCATCCTTTCCACTCTTATTGCAACATGCAAATGTCTCTCTTGTTAAAAGTTATTGTTGCACATTTGATCCCTCCCTCCCTCTTCTTCCTCTGCACACTGAAAGCTGTTTTGCCTCTACCATTCCAACCAAAACAGATCTCTCTTAAGCCTCCAATGACCTTCATATCACTGGATAAAATCCTTATTTTTGATCCTCTTCACAGGATTAGATGTTATGGTTACTGCTTCCATTGTGAAACTCATGCTTGTCCCTGATTCCCATGTCTTAACTCTTCCTAGAATTCTTCCTGTCTTTCCAGCTGACCTTTCTTCATCTTCTTTAGATTTCATTTACTCTGTCTGGCTTTGTTCTAGAAACACTTCTATTCTCACATTATACCCTCCTCACAGACAATATTTTCTACGGAAGATCAATGCACTATGCAGAAGGAAATGAAGGCCAAGTATATTTCTCTAGCCCTGAATTACCTATGAGCCCCAGACCACCATTTTCAATTGCCTAACTTGACACCTCTACTTAGATATCTCAGAAGCAGCCCATAATTCTGGTCATAACAGAATTATCGTTTTTTCACCAACTTAACCTTTTCAGGGTTTCTCACCTCTTTGAGTAGCATCTCAATTCACCTCATTGCACTAGTCAGGACCTGGAACATCTTTGACATTAGCCTCTTCCCTACCTTGTTCCACCCCCAAACCAATCCACTGCTAAATTATGCCAGTATTTCCTCCTCAGTTGCTCACAAATCTGTCTGTGACAACATCTCCATCACCTCCTCCCTAATTCCAGCTGCCATCTTCCCTGGGCTAATTGTAATATCCTTCTACTCTTCTCCCTCTTTCAATTAGTTTTCCCATGAAATTCAGTTATCTTTTCAAAATAAAATTTTTTATCGTGTGCCACCTTGCATAAAAATCCTCTAAGTGGTTTTCCATTGCCTCTAGGAGCAAGATCAAAATATAGGAAGTTTCTAGTTGCCCCAACACCATCACCCAACTTGTTACTGTACCTCCTTCTTATACCTCATAGGCATGAAGTGGTATTTCATTGTGGTTTTGATTTGCATTTCCTTAATGTCTGTGATGTTGAAGATCTTTTCTTGTGCCTATTATTTATTTGCACATCATCTTTGGGGGAAATATCCACTCAAATTATTTTTCTATTTTTATTGTCATTTGTCCACTATTGGCAGTTGTAGGAATTAATACATGGCTCTTTTCAGTTATATTATTTGCAATTATTTTCTCCCACTTCCAGGTTTGACTTTTACTCTCTTGATAGTATCTTTTTATATACAAAGTTTTTAATTTTTATGAAGTCCAAATTATGTATTTGTTGACTCACTGTGCTTTGGGTGTTATATCTATTATAAAACAGAATGGCCTAACACAAGGTCACAAGATCTGCATGTATGCTTTCTTCCAAGACATTTACAGTTTTCTGGGTTACATTTATGACTATGATCCTTTTGAAGTTAATATTTTTAATAAGGCATGAGATTTTTATAAGGTGTGAGATCCATCTCCTTTTGCATATGGATATCTAGTTGTCCAGACATCATTTACGGTAACACTATTATTTTTGCTCAAAGAATGGTCTTGAAATCCTTCTCAAAATTAATTGACCATAATGTAAGAGTTCATTTTGGACTTTTCACTCTATTCTGGTTTTTCTCTTGATTACTGTAGTTTTGTAGAAGTTTTTCCATTGGGAATTGACCCTACTTTTTTTTTTCTTTTTCAAGGTTGCTTTACCTATTCTGGACTCCTTGAAATTCCATATAAATTTTGATGTGCTTGTCGATTTCTGAGAAAACATTTAACTAGGATTTGGATAAGGATTGTGTTGAATCTATAGATCAAGTAGGGTACAGTCATTTTAACTATATTAAGTCTTCTGATCCATAGGATGTTTGCCATTTCCTTAGGTCCTTTGACTTCTTTAACAATGTCTTATTGTTTTCAGAGCACAGTCTTGCATGATTTTAATACGCTATCATTTTTACTCTTTCCTTCCTAGGATAATTAGTAAACCAGATGATCTTGTCTCCTGGAAAATAAGGAAAATTCTGAACTGTCATCCTTTCAGCAAAGAGAATAGAAAATACTCCTTCATGTTTGTTACAAGTAACTCTTCATGGCACCATGGTGGAAGAAAGTATGCAGGAAATGTTTGACATTCAGTCGTTGGAGAATTGGGGTTTTCTGGTCCACACAGCATGCTCAGCTCCCTCCCAACACAGTCAAGGAGCTATGACCCAATTCTTCAGTTGTCTTGGATTAAGCCCTCTGCTTCAACTTTTTTTTCTACAAAGATCCCCCTCAAGTTAAAGATATGTAACAAGGAAAACGCAAATTACTTCCTTAAAATAGCATAATAAAGAGAATGTTTTAGTACTTGCATATAGGGTAAACAACTAATCTCAGTTGCCCAAGACTTTCCTGATTTTTGTACTGAAAATCCTACATTCCAGGAAATACCTCAGTTACAGGCAACTATGACAGTTAAACTCCCTATCCCCCATGCCCCAATTTCTTCACTCTTTATTTCTGAAACTTATTAATATATTTACTCAAAAATTACATCTTTATTACTCAATATATGCAGCATTCAGGTCCCAAGAGACCTAATTCTTGATTTTGCAGAGATTACATGTAAAAGAAATATTTCCTCAGAATCAAATCAGAACTCTATCAATAGACTCTCTATGTCATTGCATTTTATAAGATGAGCTGTGGGAAAAGATGTATATTGCTACTGCCCATTTTGTAACATACATTTATTTATACTTAACATTATTTCATCTTCATGTGCAATCTAGGCAAGATCTAAATCCAGAACAGTTATACCTAAGAGAAATTCCCTCATTACCCTAGTACGTATCAATTTGAACATCAAGGAAAACAACCATAAATGATTGTAACATATTAAAGAAAAGATTTCCATGACTCTAGTGTGACATCTGAAGTGGGTAATAAATGTAGAAGATATGATTGAATTAGATAATCATGATTATTTTTCAATATCCTGTCAACGGCCATTAAAAACATTGGGGAATTGTTGGTGGAGAACAGGCTACTCCCACAGTACTAAAGAAGCACCTCACAGATTACTGTTAATTACAGGGGCAAATTTACAATATGGAGATCTGACAGTTTCTATCTGACATTATATATCACCTAATAAGACATGAAGTTACAACATCACATTTGTGGTAAACAAATAATTACTGGAAAATCAGTCTAATCTAAATCTAATCCAGCTTGAGACCAAGTGTTGGCAACTATAGCATGCAGGGCAAAGCCAGGGAGCATCCTTTTGTGAATAAAGTTTTATTGGAACACAGCTACACTCATTCATTGATGTATTGCCCATGGCTGCTTTCATGCTACAATGTCAGCGATCAGAGACTGTAAGGCTAGGAAGCCAGAAATATTTACTATCTAGTGCTTCATAGAAAAGTCTTTGCATTACCTTTTCTTTCAGGCCTAAATTTGTGTTATACATGAATTACAGAAGACAGATGACCAAGTTAAATGACATTATGGGAAACAAATAGGCAAATCCAGAAAATGAGGTGTTCAACCAGTCAGTTGACCTGGATTCATCTAGGTCAATATCACTTTTGTATACATTTTTAATTAAATTTATTAAGGTGACATTGGTTAATACATTATATAAGTTTCAAGTGTACAACTCTATAAGACATTATCTGTATATTGCATTGTGTGTTCACCACCCAAAGTCTAGTGCCCTTCTGTCATCATGTATTTGACCTCTTTTACCCTCTTCAACCTCCCCCAACTCCTCTTCCCCTCTGGTAATCACCACATAGTTGTCTGTGTCTATAATTTTGTTTGTTTTGTTTTGATTGTTTGTTGCTTTCTGTTCTGTATCTCACATATAAATGAAATCGTATGGTTCTTATCCTTTTCCATCTGACTTATTTTACTTAGCATGACACTCTCAAGGCCCATCCAGGTTGTCACAAATGGCAGTATTTCATCATTTATTATGGCTAAGTAGTATTCTATTGTATGTATATATACCACATCTTCTTTATACAGTCATCCATGGAAGAACATTTAGGTTGTTTTCATGCCATAGATATCGTGAATAATGCTTCAATAAACATAGTGGTACATATACCTTTACAAATAAATACTGGGGTGCCAAAAAATGTATACACATTTTAAGAGATGTTATTTATGTATTTCTGGATGCTGATGGTAACCACTTTGAGTACCTCTTATAATTACATAAGTCAAATGTGACTTGTATTCATCTTTTGTTATCAGTATCTATTGAGTATTGCATTTTTTAAATTTATTGGGGTGACACTGATTAGTAAAAATTACATAGGTTCCAGATGTACAATTCTACATTACATCTTCTATGTGTTGTATTATGTGTTCATCACCTACAGTCAGTTCTCTTTCCATTACCATATATTTGTGTCCCTGTCCCTTCTTCCCCACCCACCTCCCCCATTACCCTCAGGTAACTACTAAATTATTGGCTGTGTCAATGAGTTTTGTTTCTTTGTTTCTTTTCATTTTCTGTTAACAATCAAACTAAATTTCTTCATTCCTTTGTTTTATTTTACCCACTCTCCCATCCCTCATCCCATCATAAAGAAGTCCCTCTAACATTCTTTGTAGTACTGATTTGGTGGTGATAAATTTCTTTAGCTTTTCCTTACCTGAGAAGCTCTTTACCTGTCCTTCAATATTGAATTCTAGCTTTACTGGACACATTATTCTTGGTTGTAGTTCTTTGGTTCTCATCATGTTTAATATTCTCTGCTAATCTCTTCTGACCTGTAAAGTTTTTGGTGAGAAATCAGCTGAGAGTTGAATGGGTGTCCCTTTATAACTTACTACTTGCTGTTTTTAGAATTTTCTTTTTTTCTTTAAATTTTGCCATTTTTAATTATAATGTGTCTCATTGTATTTTTGTTTGGGATCATCTTGTTTGGAAGCACCCTGGACTTGTATGTCTATTTCCTTCACCAGGTTAGGAAAATTTTCAGTCATTATTTCTTCAAATAATTTCTTGATCCCTTGCTTTTTCTCTGTCCCTTCCGACACACCTAATATTCTGATATTTTTACATTTGATATAGTCCCAAAAGAATCTCAATCCATCCTCCTTTTTTTAGATATAATTTTCTAATTGTTCTGGCTGGGTGTTTTCTGCTGGCTTTTCCTGCAGATCACTGCTTTATGCTTCCATTTTATCTAGTTTAGTAACTTTTATTCTGTTCTTCATTTCAGTTAATGTAGTCATTATCTCTCTTTGGTCCTTTATAATGACTTGTAAGTCTTCTTTAATGCTTGCTATCTCTCTGTTGAAGTTACCATTTAGTTCCTTAAGCATTTTTGTAATCATTACTTTGAGCTCTGTTTCTGATGGGTCTTCTGTCCTCACCTCTTAATTTGAGCTCCCTTTCTCTGCTTTCTTATTTTTACAGTCTCTCTGGATCCTCACTGCTGCAGTGTCTTTGGTGTTTGCTGCTGATACTGGGTGGACAGAGGTCTGTAGGGGAAGGGCATTTGCAGCTTTGTTTCCTTCCTGTGGCTCCAGGGGTCATGCAGGGTGTTTGGGCATGATTGCGCCTTTCTGTTCTCAGTTTGCCCCATATGCAGATTCTGCCCTGAGCCTTAGGGTCAGTCCTGTATGCTAGTCTTTCAGATTATCCTGGTTGTGGGCCGAGAAATACACATGAAGCACTCTCTCTCCTTCTCCTTCCCAGTCAGAACATTCATACTGTGGCTCCTCACCACCCAGCCACTCCCCCTCCTCTGGGAACCAGAGTGCATCCGGCTGCTGCAGTTTACAGACTGGTCTGCACCTCCTGGGGCCAAATTGAGGTGGTTGCGGTATCTCACACCCCCACCTCTGGGCCCCCTTTCCTCTGTCTCACATACCAAGTCTGGAGCACTCGCCCACCTCCTTCTTTCTCCTCCCTCCCCCAGCAGTAAAATTCCAAGCCAAGACCTATGCCAGTTGCGGCTCTGCTCTTTCCCTTTTATTTCTCCTTTGTTTAACCCTCTATTTGCCTGCAGGTACCTTAATGCAACAAGTGGGTTTCTTGATTGTGATTGTGCATTGTGTAGAGGATCTTTGGTTGAGGTGTAGGTATTTTATTGGTTGTAATCTCTAGAGAAGTTTTGCAGAGGTCCCTCTTATGCTGCCATTTTGTTACTGGGTCCCTGAATATTATGATTTTCATAAAGTTATTTTCTTTCTTAAAGTTTGTATATATATTTTTGGCACTCTCTGTATTTTCAACTTTTGGGGGTGATAACCAGACCAAGGATTGGTGAGTCATATGGTAGCTCTATTTTTACTATACTTAATGACTGTACCAATTTACATTGCCACCAGCAGTGTAAAGGTTTCTTTTTCTCCACATATCCTCAAACACTTGTTATTTCTTGTCTTATTGATAATAGCCATTCTAACAGATATAAGGTAGTATCTCATTGTGGTTTTGATTTGCATTTCCTTTATGGCTAGTGCAGAGAAGCATCTTTTTGTGTATCTGTTGGCTGTTTATCTTCTAGCAAGAAGTGTCTATTTAGGTCCTCTGCCAATTATGTAATTGCCTTGTTTGTTTTTTGGTGATTGAGTTGCATGACTTCTTCATATATTTTGGATATTAGCTCCTTGCTGAAGATATTGTTTATAAATATCTTCTCTCATTCAGTTGGTTGCTTTATTCTTTTATTGATGGTTCTTTTGCTGTGCAGAAAGTTTTTAGTTTGATATTGTCCCATTCATTTATATTTACTTTTACTTCCCTTGCCTTTGGGGCCAAATTTATAAAATCCTCTCTGAGGTCAAGGTCCCTAAGTTTAGTACTTATGTTTTCTGCTATATTTTATTGTTTTAGGTATTATATTTAGACTTTGATCCATTTGGAATTAATTTTTGTGTATGGTATAAAATAACAGTCTAAATTCAATCTTTTGCATGTGGCTTTCCAATTTTACAAACACAATTTATTCAAGAGACTTTTTTTTTCTATGAGAGTGGGCTGATAAATTTTGCCTCCACTGTAATATTTTTTGTTACATTAGACATATCTGGATATATAACCAGTTCTGTGCAGTCATATGGCATCTCCACTTCATCATTCTTGACCTTGCACACACAAATGCTTATATTTTTCACCCAGTACACATTGAAATGGAAGTGTTCAGACCAAAGAACAGTCAACATGACCTTTCCAGCTAAGGCCTGAGTTTTGAATTTTGTCAGTTGAGGTGATCCCTTATGGCAGTATTCCATGGACTGCCTTTTGTTCTCAGAGTCATAATGATGGACCCAATTTTCATCACCTGTAATGGTCTTCTTTAACAGGTCCTCACCTTCTTTTTCAAAACATTTCAGGAGCTCCTAAGAAATGAGAACTCTTAGTTTCCATTTCATCAGAAAGCCTGAGCAGTACCCACCTGGCACAAACTTTGCAGGATCCAAGAACACTAATAATGTATCCCACTCTCTCCTTAGAATTTCCTAATTTACCAGCAATTCCTTTTTTTTTTATGCGACAGTTTCAGTGGATCAGTTCTTCAACACTATTTGATGAAGCTGATCACTTGCAATCATAGGCCTTCCACTTAGTGATTTGTCACTCAAATCTGCTTGCCCCACTTTTCCATCTTTGAACCTTCTTACCCAGCATCTTACTGTTCTCACATCAACACACTGATCACCATAAATGGCTTGCATTCATCTGTGAATTTCAATTAGAGGAACATTTTTTGCTCTTAAGAATTCAATAACAGCATTCTATTTGAACTGAATGTCTAAACACTCTTCCATTTTGATGTGCACTGGGTGAAAAATGTAACATCTGTATGTGCAAAGTCAAGAAGTATGGAGGGAAGATACCATGTGACCACACAGAACTTGTCATATCCAAATATATGTAATGTGACAAAAAATATTTCAGTGAAGGCAAAACTTACCAGCCTGCCCTCATACATTGCATGGTTTGGGCTCCTTTATCAAATATTATTTGCCCTTATACATGTGGGTTTATTTCTGAGCTCTCAATTTTATTCCATCAGTCTGTGTGTTTGTTTTTCTCTCATACCATGCTGTTTTTATTATTGCCCTTTGTAGTATAATTTGAAATAAGGGAATGTGATACTTATGGCTTTATTCTTTTTTCTAAGAATTGCTTTGAATATTCAGGGTCTTTTGTGATTCTATACAAATTTGATTATTATTTTTTTTGTTTTTCTATATATTTGAAAAATGCCATTGGGATTTTGATGGGGCTTGCATTAAATCTGTACATTCCTTTAGGTAATTTGGGCATTTTAACTATGTTGATTCTTCCAATCCATGAACACAGTCTTTCCATTTCTTTGTGCCTTCTTCAATTTCTTTCTACAATGTCTTGCAGTTTTTAGTGTATAGGTTCCTCACATCCTTCATCAAATTTATTCCTAGGTATTTTTGTTGTTGCAATTGCAAATGGAATTTGTATTTTTCATTTCTTTCTGAAATTTCATTGTTAGTATATAAGAATGCCATGGATTTTTGTAGATTGATTTTGTATACTGCAGCTTTACTGTGTATGTTTATGTTTCTAATAGCTTTCTTGTGGAGTCTTTTGGGTTTTCTTTGGTGGGGAGGGTTAGTTCCCTGGCTGGGAATCGAACCCAGGCTGCAGCATTGAGAGTGCCAAAGCCTAGCCACTCCACCACCAGGTAACTCCCCACTTTAGGGTTTTCTATTTAAAGAATCATGTAATCTGCAAAAAGATGACAATTTTACTTCTACTACCAATTTGGATGCCTTTTATTTCTTACTCTTGCGTGACTGTTCTGGCTAGGATTCCAGTAGTATGTTGAATAACAGTGGAGACAGTGGACACAGTTGTCTTGTTCCTGATCTTACAGGAAAAGCTTCCAGTTTTTCACCATGAGGTATAATGTTAACTAAGGGTTTGTCATATATGGCCTTTATTATATTGAGATGTTTTCTTTCTATTCCCATTTTATTAAATGTTTCAATCATAAATGAATGTTGTATCTTGTCAAATGCTCTTTCTGCATCTATTGATATGATCATATAATTTTTATCCTTTATTTTGTTAATGTACTATATCACGTTGCTGAATTTGCTTATGTTGAAACTTCTTTGTGCCCCTGAAATGAACCCCACTATATTGTGATGTATTATATTTTTAACGTATGGCTGTATTCTATTTGCTAGCATTTTGTTTAGGACGTTTGCATCTATATTCATCAAAGATAGTGGCCTGTAATTTTCTTTTTGTATGTGTGCTGTCCTTGCCAGGTTTTGGTATCAGAGTAATGTTGGCCTCATAAAATTCATTAAGAAGTATTGCCTCTTCTCCAGTTTTTTGGAAGAGTTTGAGAAGAATAGGTATTAAATATTCTTTGAATATTTGGTAGAATTCACTAGTAAAGCCATCTGATCCTGGACTTTTACTTTCTGGGAGGTTTTTGATGACTGTTTCAATTTCCTTGCTGTTGATAGGTCAATTTAGATTTTTCTAGTTCTTCATGATTCAGTCTAGGAAGGTTGTATATTTTTAAGAATTTGTCCATTTCTTCTAAGTTATCAAATTTGATGGTGTATAGCCTTTCATAGTATTCTTGTATAGTTCTTTGTATTGTATGTTCACTACTCAATTGCTTGTGTGTTATCCATTGTAACTTCTCTTTCATTTCTTTCTGTTTTGAGTATTTTCTCTTTTTTTCTTAGTAAATATAGCCAGAGGTTGTCAATTTTATTTATATTCTCATAGAACCAGCTCTTTGTTGCATTAATTTTTTTCTATTGTCTTTTTGTTCTCTATTTCAATTAATTCTGCCTAATTTTTGTTATTTCTATTCTTGTAATGACTTTGGGCTTTGTTCTTCTTTTTCTAGTTCTTTTTTTAAATTCCATATTATTTTGTGTTAATTTCAGGAGTACAGCACAGTGGTTAGACATTTGTATAATTTAAGAAGTGATCAGGGGAGAAAGGGGAAGGCTTGGAAGAGGAGGGAGGGGAAGCTAAATATAAGGTGATGGAAAGAGAACTCAAAAAAAATTAAATAAATAAATAAATAAATAAATAAATAAAATTATAATACTCAATATATACCAACAAAAGGATAATATAAGTCATGTTTGACTTCTGCAATTACAATAGGTGTTCGAAGTGGTTATCATCAGTATTTACATAATACATAGATAACATCCCTTAAAAAAAAAAAAGAAGTGATCCCCTTGACTAGTCTAGTACCTACCAAGTACTATACATAATTATTACCATATTATCAACTATATTTCCTATGAGTTAATTTACTTTCATGTGTCTATTTTGTAATTATCAACCTTACTTCTTAATGCCTTCACCTTTATCACCCTACCCCCCAACCTCCCACCCATCTAGCACCTCGATAAATCTAGTACCCATCTAACAACATACATAGTTATTACAATATCATTGACTATATCATTATGCTACACTTTACATCATCATAACTACTTTGTAACAATCAATTTGTACTTCTTAATCCCTTCTTTTTTACCCACCCCCTTAACCCTGTCTCCCATTTGGCAACTATCAGTATGTTCTCTGTATCTATGAGTTTGTTTCAGTTTTGTTTGTTTTGCTGTTGTTGTTCTTCTTCTTTAGATTCCACATATAAGTGAAATCAGATGTAATGTGATTGATTCTAAATGATAGCATTGCTGGGTAGAGTAGTCATGGTTGTAGGTTGCTGCATTGAATACTTTGTGCTAATTCCTTCTAGCCTGCAAAGTTTCTATTAAGAAATTAGCTGACAGTCTCATGGGAGTTCACTTGCCTTTCTCTTGCTGACTTTAGGATTCTCTTTAACATTTGTTATTTTAATTATAATGTGTCTTGGTATGGGCCTGTTTGGATTCATCTTCTCTGGGACTCTGTGCTTTCTGGGCTTGTATGTCTATTTCCTTCACCCAATTAGGACAATTTTCAGTCATTATTTCTTTAAATAAGTTCTCAATCCCTTGCTTTCTCTCTTCTCCTTCTCTCTAAGATGCAAAAGTTTTTATGCTTGATGTTGTTCCAGAGGGCTCTTAAAGTATCATTGTTTCTTTTATTCTTTTTTCTTTTTGCTGTTCTGATTGAGTGTTTTCTGCTACCTTGTCTTCCAAATTGCTGATTCTATCTTCTGCTCCATCTAGAGTACTGGTGATTTCTTCCAGTGCAGTCTTCATTTCAGTTATTGTATTCTTCACTTCTGACTCATCCTTTTTATGGTTTGTATTTTCTTTTCTGTGCTTGCTATCTCTTTCTTGAAGTTCTAAGTTCCTTGAGTATCTTTATAACCAGTGTTTTGAGCTGTCTCTGATACGTTGCTTGCCTCCATTTTGTTTAGTTCTATTTCTGGAGTTTTCTCTCATTCTCTCATTTGGGATGTATTTCTTTGTTTCCTTCTTTTGGATGCCTCTCTGTGCTTGTTTCTTTGTATTAGGCAGATCTGTTTCATCTCCCAATCTTGCCTGGTGGACTTACATATTAGATGTCCTCTGGGGCCTTGTGGCACAGTCTGTCTGGTCACCTGCACTAAGTGTTCCAGGAGTGTCCCTTGTGTGGGTTGTGTGTACCCTCTTGTTATAGTTGAGACTGATTGCTATTGGCACAGGAATGGGTGGGATTGACCCTCAGGCTGACTGGCTATGAGGTTTGGCCACATCCACAGCTTACAAGCTGCTACGCAGGAGACTTAATCCCTGGAGCAGGATTTTCCCCAGTGGGTTCTGGTGCTCATTGAGACCACCCACTGTGTGTGCCACTTGTGGGGCTAATTGGGTGATGTTCTGCTGTGGTCTGATGTCAACCTTGAAGTGTGTTAATTCTGGTCTCTGGTGCAAGCCCAAGTCAGCTATCGCCTGAGGAGCAGTGACCCCAGCCCCACACCAGGCTCCTTGGCCTGGAGTACTGGTGCCAAGAAGAAGAGCCCCCACAACATTTAGCTATGAAAAACAGTGGGGGTTCTGACTGCTTGGGGGGACAGAAGGCTGTAGGAAACCCAGATGTCTCCCTAAAGGGTTTGGGCACACTTACTTGCTCACAGGCACTCACCTTGAACACTGGAGGAGGGACAGTGACTTGGGAGGTGTTGGAGGCATACATGGGTGTGGCTTTGGGATGAGGACTGGAGGACAGTCACCAATTCCTCCTCCCTTGCAGCCTGCAGGTGGGCAACAGCTTTCCTGTGTTAAGCCCTCTTCCAAAATGGACAAATATGAATCTGAATTGGTCTAGTGAGCTCCACTGGGACTCTCTCAATGCCAGAGGCACTTATTCAGTGAGCAGGAAGTCCCACCCATATTGCACTCTTTCTTGGAAAACTATTAAAAGTCCACAGGCCTCAAGCAGCTGACTACCTTTCTCACTGTGCTCTGAGGCTTTTGCTGAGTAGCTCCAGGCTCAGCACCAGCAGAAAACCAGAACCTACATTAACATGGTGACCACAGCACTTCCCACTCTAGTGGCTCCCTAAGACCTGTGTCACCTAACACATGTACTGCACAAAGTTTTATCAGTGACTGAAACTTAAGGGAGCTGACAGGTGGTAGCAGGCTTTGAGATGTCCTGGCATTTTGCAGAGCTACTCTAGGCCCAGTACTGGTGGCAGCCATCCTTGATTCTCAGCTTCACAGTGTGGCCTCTCCCACGCACCTCCAACTTTACAACAGGCAGCAAACAACCACAAGTTGCTTTGTAGCTTCTCCCAGGCAGTCCCCAGTCAGACACAGACAGTGGTTGACCTGGGCCTACACTGGAGTCCTTCCCAAGAAGCCCCAGATCAACACTTTCCCAGCCAAGCCTGAGTTTTTAATTTTCTCAGCTGAGGTGATCCCTTATGGGCATATTCTATGGATTGCCTTTTGTTCTTGGGGCCATAATGATGGACCCAAATTTCTTCACCTGTAATGATCTTCTTTAAGAAGTCCTCACCTTCTTTTTCAAACATTAAAAAAAATTTGGAGATAGCATGTGACTATACAGAACCAGTTATATCCAGATAAGTCTATGTAACAAAAAAATAGTACAGTGGAGGCAAAATTTAACAGTCCACCCTTATATTATAGCAAAGAAAATTAATAATTTAATAATTTTTAAATTTTATTTTTCATTATAGAAGACATACAATATTAGTTTCATGTGTACAATATAGTGGTTACACATTTATTAATAAAAATTTTAATATCTGATACATGTTCAAATTATCCCAATTGCATCCAAAATATTTTTATAGCTGTATGTCTGAATCAGTATCCCATTAAAATGGACACTGAATTTGACTATATTGCTTTTGTCTGTTTTCTAAAATACTCTCTAGTCACTTTTTAAAATAATATTGGCTTTAGAAGAGTCCAGATCAGTTGGCTTGTTGAGTACCCTATATCCTTAATTTGTCTGATTGTTTCCACCTGAGGTCATTTAACCTGTGATTTTGTTCCCTATATTTCATGTATACTGAAACTCTGAAAGAACAGGTCCATTTCTCTATGGGTCTGGTAGTAAATATTTTTGGATTTAAGGCCTAGCAGTGTCTGAATTCACAACTACTCAACTCTGACATTTTAGCATGAAAGCAGTCATAGGAAATGAATACATCAATGAATGGATGCGGATGTGTTTCAATAAAACTTTATTTACAAAAGCAGGTAGCTGCCTAATTTTCCCTGCATGTTATAGTTTTCCAATCTTTGGTCTGAAGGCTAGATTATATTTGGGTTAGGCTGATTCATCAATAATTTTTTGACACTTAAATAATTTATTATAGCTGCACATTTATCAGCCAATCAAAAGGCAGGGTCTCTCTTTGGTCCACTGACTAAAGATGCAAATTGTCTTTATTGCAAAATATATGCTCAAAATTCAACATCTACAATTTCAGATTTCCATTTCTTTAAAGTACAATTTGCCCTTGAACAACACAGGGGTTAAAGGAGCCACCACTGACAATTGAAAAATCCACATATAACTTTTGACTACTCAAAAATTTACTTGTCCCTGGTATCTGTGGAAAATTGGTTGCAGGAACCCCCATGGATATCAAACTCCTTTGATGCTCAAGTTCCATATATAAAATGGCATAGATCACCGCATAGTCAGGTATTTATTGGAAGAAATCCACATATAAGTAGATCCACTCAGTTCAAACTCATGTTGTTCAAGGGTCAACTATAGTGTAAAAGTTAGTCATCTGCAAAGCATATGGAATACAGACGACTTTTAGTTTTACAGCTGTTTTACCCTTAAGTTATTTGATGACAACTTTTTAGCAAATCAATGTTATCTGTTCTTTCTAAAGAACTAAACTTAGTTTCCATGAAACAACTCTCTTTTTATACTCAATTTTCATCAGTTTATGTGATATTTAATTAGCAACACAACTAGCATTCAGTCAGTACACCAGTATTAATAGCTAACAGCAGGTGTTTACCATGAGCCAGGAAACACTGTTCTAAGGCTTTACATGTATTAATTCATTTAATGCACATAATAACCCTGGAAGGTAGGTATTATGTCAACAATTCTTTATTTACCACAAACATGATGTTGTAACTTCATGTCTCATTAGGAGATATATAATATCAGGTTGCCCACTATTCAAGATGTTAAGCCTGATTATTAATTTCAGATAGTGACCATCAGATCTCTGCATTGTAAATGTACACTTTGGCCTTTGTAATTAACAGTAAGTAATCTTTGAGGTGATCTTTTGGCATGGTGGGCTTAGCCTGTTCTCCAACAGTCTTTCACCTTGTGTTTTAGTAGCCGTTTATTGGATATTGAAAAATCATGATTTTTCTCATTTTATCATGTCTTTTATAATTATTGGCTGATATTTTTAGGTATTGCTATGGACTCATGGATTATTTTTATTTAATATGTTATAATCATTTACAGTCATTTTCCATGATGTTCAAATTATACAAATGTCATCAGTGGGAGCCCACAAAAATTTCTTGCAGGTATAACTGCTCCAAATTTAGATCTTGCTTAGATCACAGGGTAAGGATGAAATAATCTGCTATGTCTAAATACAGCTTATGCCATGTACTGTAGCAACATGCACCTTTTCTACAGCTCAACTTATAACATGTGGATGTAGAAACTCTCCTCACAGGGTTCTGATTTTACTCTAACCGAGGAAACATTCTCTTACATATAATCTCTGGGAAATCAGGAAATTAATCTGTCTTGGTCTGGATACAGCATGTGGTAAGTAATAAAAAATAGTTTTTGAGGGAAAAATTAGTTAGAAATGGAGAGTGAAGAGTCAAGGAATGTAGGGAGGCCAAATACAAGTATTTTAATGAACATTACTTTTCTCTTTCATACTGTTTTAAGAAAACAGTAAGTCCTTTGGGGATGGTTTTCCTTGTTGTATATATTTAACCTGAGGAACATCTTTGTAGAAAAATGCAACTGGGGAATTGAGTTATCACTTTTGGACTGTGTTGGGGGTGAGATGACCCTGCTGTGTGGACCAGAAAACCACAATTCTTCAGCAACTGAACATCAAACATTTTCTGCATACTTTCTCCCACCATGGTGCCATGAAGAGTTACTTGTAAGAAATATGAATCAGTATTTTCTATACTCTTTGCCCAAAGGATGGTAGTTCAGAATTTTCGTCATTTTCCAGGATACAAGATCATCCAGTATAGTTGTTAATTTAATTCTCCTGAGAAGGAAGGTGCAAAATGATATTGTGTTAAAAAGTGCAAGACTTGTACACTGAAAACTACAATCAACAGAATGGGAGAAAAAACTTGAAAATCATATATCTGACAAGGGACATATTTATAATGCTTACAAATTATCAATAAAAGATAAATGATTCAATTAAAAATAGGAAAAGGATTTGAATAAATATTCCACAAAAAATGTATGTAAAAGGCTAATAACCCCTAATAACATTAAAAGATACATCATTAGACATTAGGAAAATGCAAACCAAAATCATAATGAAAAATCTTCACACCCATTAAGGTATAAGAAAGACAAACAATGACAAGTTTTGGTGAGGATGTGGGGAAATTCAAAACCCTGTATACCCAGCTTGCCCAATGTGATGGGCATGAGCTACTCAACTGGATCAGTAAGTGAAATGCTCTGGGAGCAATGTGTGATCTTACAGTGCTAGGTTTGGAGGTATCAGACACAGGACTACTGGAGAACATGTACTTCTCAGACTCAGCTTTCGTCTTCTTGATCCCTTTCATCCAGTTCCTGTACTGCTCCCGGACCTGCAAAGGCAAAGCACACTGAGTCAGGTCACTGAGGAGTGGAAATGGAAAGACCCCTGGGTGGAAGTCGGACAGTGGTACCTGATGGCTGAGAAGGCAGTACACCAGGAAGATGAAGACACCCTGCAGGCTGTTGATGATGGTGAAGAGATAAGCCATGGCACGGGCAGCTGGACCCACCTGCAGGATTCCTAGACACCACGTGCAGCCCAAGATCAAGAGCTGAGCTGTCACTTTAAATGTCAGCATCCTGGATAGGAGGAGAAGGGAAGCCCTTGGTGACCCAGAGCAACAGAATCAGGACCATGCTGATCTCCAAGCTATGGATGCTTCTGAGTGAGTTGTGATCAATTTTGGTCTTTGTTCTCAATTATCCCCTTAAAATATGCTATTTGGGTCCAGGATGGCATTTTTGACTTGGACTGAGGATGGTAGTGACACTCCACAATGTGGGTTTCAAAAATATCATGGTGCTTCCTGAATGTCCCTAATTTCACTCAACTGACATTTCTGAGAACATTCTGTATACCTGACTTTGTGCTGGATATTGGGAATTAAAAATAACAAAGACAAGATTTCTGTTCTCACAGACCTTCTAGTCCAGTGGAAAGACTAAAGCAAATCATCACTTATAATATTCATGAGGTAACTCTGGTCCTATCCAGTGTTGTTCCCATCTTCTCACTCTCATGAACTGACCCAGGGGGTGCTTTGCCTGAAACAAAGGCCATTCATTCTGTACACAGTTGAGGAAAGCAAAGAACATCCCTACCTTATTGGAAGATGTGATGCCTGGATAAGGAACCTGATTTCCCCAGGTGCAGGGGTGGAGAGGGCAGAGGAAAGAGCAGCCACAAAGGTGTAAGTGTGAGTGTGCATGCTGGGCTCTGGGAACAGGTATGTTATTTTCTAAGTGTCCTATACAGATGTAAATGTTTGTAAGATCTTTTTCACAGGAACATGGAAGTAATCCCTCTTCAGAACATAGTCAATTA
>PVJL010011846.1:0-20122 GCA_004026885.1 Lyroderma lyra | reverse complement strand
CCAGGCATCACATCTTCCAATAAGGTAGGGATGTTCTTTGCTTTCCTCAACTGTGTACAGAATGAATGGCCTTTGTTTCAGGCAAAGCACCCCCTGGGTCAGTTCATGAGAGTGAGAAGATGGGAACAACACTGGATAGGACCAGAGTTACCTCATGAATATTATAAGTGATGATTTGCTTTAGTCTTTCCACTGGACTAGAAGGTCTGTGAGAACAGAAATCTTGTCTTTGTTATTTTTAATTCCCAATATCCAGCACAAAGTCAGGTATACAGAATGTTCTCAGAAATGTCAGTTGAGTGAAATTAGGGACATTCAGGAAGCACCATGATATTTTTGAAACCCACATTGTGGAGTGTCACTACCATCCTCAGTCCAAGTCAAAAATGCCATCCTGGACCCAAATAGCATATTTTAAGGGGATAATTGAGAACAAAGACCAAAATTGATCACAACTCACTCAGAAGCATCCATAGCTTGGAGATCAGCATGGTCCTGATTCTGTTGCTCTGGGTCACCAAGGGCTTCCCTTCTCCTCCTATCCAGGATGCTGACATTTAAAGTGACAGCTCAGCTCTTGATCTTGGGCTGCACGTGGTGTCTAGGAATCCTGCAGGTGGGTCCAGCTGCCCGTGCCATGGCTTATCTCTTCACCATCATCAACAGCCTGCAGGGTGTCTTCATCTTCCTGGTGTACTGCCTTCTCAGCCATCAGGTACCACTGTCCGACTTCCACCCAGGGGTCTTTCCATTTCCACTCCTCAGTGACCTGACTCAGTGTGCTTTGCCTTTGCAGGTCCGGGAGCAGTACAGGAACTGGATGAAAGGGATCAAGAAGACGAAAGCTGAGTCTGAGAAGTACATGTTCTCCAGTAGTCCTGTGTCTGATACCTCCAAACCTAGCACTGTAAGATCACACATTGCTCCCAGAGCATTTCACTTACTGATCCAGTTGAGTAGCTCATGCCCATCACATTGGGCAAGCTGGGTATACAGGGTTTTGAATTTCCCCACATCCTCACCAAAACTTGTCATTGTTTGTCTTTCTTATACCTTAATGGGTGTGAAGATTTTTCATTATGATTTTGGTTTGCATTTTCCTAATGTCTAATGATGTATCTTTTAATGTTATTAGGGGTTATTAGCCTTTTACATACATTTTTTGTGGAATATTTATTCAAATCCTTTTCCTATTTTTAATTGAATCATTTATCTTTTATTGATAATTTGTAAGCATTATAAATATGTCCCTTGTCAGATATATGATTTTCAAGTTTTTTCTCCCATTCTGTTGATTGTAGTTTTCAGTGTACAAGTCTTGCACTTTTTAACACAATATCATTTTGCACCTTCCTTCTCAGGAGAATTAAATTAACAACTATACTGGATGATCTTGTATCCTGGAAAATGACGAAAATTCTGAACTACCATCCTTTGGGCAAAGAGTATAGAAAATACTGATTCATATTTCTTACAAGTAACTCTTCATGGCACCATGGTGGGAGAAAGTATGCAGAAAATGTTTGATGTTCAGTTGCTGAAGAATTGTGGTTTTCTGGTCCACACAGCAGGGTCATCTCACCCCCAACACAGTCCAAAAGTGATAACTCAATTCCCCAGTTGCATTTTTCTACAAAGATGTTCCTCAGGTTAAATATATACAACAAGGAAAACCATCCCCAAAGGACTTACTGTTTTCTTAAAACAGTATGAAAGAGAAAAGTAATGTTCATTAAAATACTTGTATTTGGCCTCCCTACATTCCTTGACTCTTCACTCTCCATTTCTAACTAATTTTTCCCTCAAAAACTATTTTTTATTACTTACCACATGCTGTATCCAGACCAAGACAGATTAATTTCCTGATTTCCCAGAGATTATATGTAAGAGAATGTTTCCTCGGTTAGAGTAAAATCAGAACCCTGTGAGGAGAGTTTCTACATCCACATGTTATAAGTTGAGCTGTAGAAAAGGTGCATGTTGCTACAGTACATGGCATAAGCTGTATTTAGACATAGCAGATTATTTCATCCTTACCCTGTGATCTAAGCAAGATCTAAATTTGGAGCAGTTATACCTGCAAGAAATTTTTGTGGGCTCCCACTGATGACATTTGTATAATTTGAACATCATGGAAAATGACTGTAAATGATTATAACATATTAAATAAAAATAATCCATGAGTCCATAGCAATACCTAAAAATATCAGCCAATAATTATAAAAGACATGATAAAATGAGAAAAATCATGATTTTTCAATATCCAATAAACGGCTACTAAAACACAAGGTGAAAGACTGTTGGAGAACAGGCTAAGCCCACCATGCCAAAAGATCACCTCAAAGATTACTTACTGTTAATTACAAAGGCCAAAGTGTACATTTACAATGCAGAGATCTGATGGTCACTATCTGAAATTAATAATCAGGCTTAACATCTTGAATAGTGGGCAACCTGATATTATATATCTCCTAATGAGACATGAAGTTACAACATCATGTTTGTGGTAAATAAAGAATTGTTGACATAATACCTACCTTCCAGGGTTATTATGTGCATTAAATGAATTAATACATGTAAAGCCTTAGAACAGTGTTTCCTGGCTCATGGTAAACACCTGCTGTTAGCTATTAATACTGGTGTACTGACTGAATGCTAGTTGTGTTGCTAATTAAATATCACATAAACTGATGAAAATTGAGTATAAAAAGAGAGTTGTTTCATGGAAACTAAGTTTAGTTCTTTAGAAAGAACAGATAACATTGATTTGCTAAAAAGTTGTCATCAAATAACTTAAGGGTAAAACAGCTGTAAAACTAAAAGTCGTCTGTATTCCATATGCTTTGCAGATGACTAACTTTTACACTATAGTTGACCCTTGAACAACATGAGTTTGAACTGAGTGGATCTACTTATATGTGGATTTCTTCCAATAAATACCTGACTATGCGGTGATCTATGCCATTTTATATATGGAACTTGAGCATCAAAGGAGTTTGATATCCATGGGGGTTCCTGCAACCAATTTTCCACAGATACCAGGGACAAGTAAATTTTTGAGTAGTCAAAAGTTATATGTGGATTTTTCAATTGTCAGTGGTGGCTCCTTTAACCCCTGTGTTGTTCAAGGGCAAATTGTACTTTAAAGAAATGGAAATCTGAAATTGTAGATGTTGAATTTTGAGCATATATTTTGCAATAAAGACAATTTGCATCTTTAGTCAGTGGACCAAAGAGAGACCCTGCCTTTTGATTGGCTGATAAATGTGCAGCTATAATAAATTATTTAAGTGTCAAAAAATTATTGATGAATCAGCCTAACCCAAATATAATCTAGCCTTCAGACCAAAGATTGGAAAACTATAACATGCAGGGAAAATTAGGCAGCTACCTGCTTTTGTAAATAAAGTTTTATTGAAACACATCCGCATCCATTCATTGATGTATTCATTTCCTATGACTGCTTTCATGCTAAAATGTCAGAGTTGAGTAGTTGTGAATTCAGACACTGCTAGGCCTTAAATCCAAAAATATTTACTACCAGACCCATAGAGAAATGGACCTGTTCTTTCAGAGTTTCAGTATACATGAAATATAGGGAACAAAATCACAGGTTAAATGACCTCAGGTGGAAACAATCAGACAAATTAAGGATATAGGGTACTCAACAAGCCAACTGATCTGGACTCTTCTAAAGCCAATATTATTTTAAAAAGTGACTAGAGAGTATTTTAGAAAACAGACAAAAGCAATATAGTCAAATTCAGTGTCCATTTTAATGGGATACTGATTCAGACATACAGCTATAAAAATATTTTGGATGCAATTGGGATAATTTGAACATGTATCAGATATTAAAATTTTTATTAATAAATGTGTAACCACTATATTGTACACATGAAACTAATATTGTATGTCTTCTATAATGAAAAATAAAATTTAAAAATTATTAAATTATTAATTTTCTTTGCTATAATATAAGGGTGGACTGTTAAATTTTGCCTCCACTGTACTATTTTTTTGTTACATAGACTTATCTGGATATAACTGGTTCTGTATAGTCACATGCTATCTCCAAATTTTTTTTAATGTTTGAAAAAGAAGGTGAGGACTTCTTAAAGAAGATCATTACAGGTGAAGAAATTTGGGTCCATCATTATGGCCCCAAGAACAAAAGGCAATCCATAGAATATGCCCATAAGGGATCACCTCAGCTGAGAAAATTAAAAACTCAGGCTTGGCTGGGAAAGTGTTGATCTGGGGCTTCTTGGGAAGGACTCCAGTGTAGGCCCAGGTCAACCACTGTCTGTGTCTGACTGGGGACTGCCTGGGAGAAGCTACAAAGCAACTTGTGGTTGTTTGCTGCCTGTTGTAAAGTTGGAGGTGCGTGGGAGAGGCCACACTGTGAAGCTGAGAATCAAGGATGGCTGCCACCAGTACTGGGCCTAGAGTAGCTCTGCAAAATGCCAGGACATCTCAAAGCCTGCTACCACCTGTCAGCTCCCTTAAGTTTCAGTCACTGATAAAACTTTGTGCAGTACATGTGTTAGGTGACACAGGTCTTAGGGAGCCACTAGAGTGGGAAGTGCTGTGGTCACCATGTTAATGTAGGTTCTGGTTTTCTGCTGGTGCTGAGCCTGGAGCTACTCAGCAAAAGCCTCAGAGCACAGTGAGAAAGGTAGTCAGCTGCTTGAGGCCTGTGGACTTTTAATAGTTTTCCAAGAAAGAGTGCAATATGGGTGGGACTTCCTGCTCACTGAATAAGTGCCTCTGGCATTGAGAGAGTCCCAGTGGAGCTCACTAGACCAATTCAGATTCATATTTGTCCATTTTGGAAGAGGGCTTAACACAGGAAAGCTGTTGCCCACCTGCAGGCTGCAAGGGAGGAGGAATTGGTGACTGTCCTCCAGTCCTCATCCCAAAGCCACACCCATGTATGCCTCCAACACCTCCCAAGTCACTGTCCCTCCTCCAGTGTTCAAGGTGAGTGCCTGTGAGCAAGTAAGTGTGCCCAAACCCTTTAGGGAGACATCTGGGTTTCCTACAGCCTTCTGTCCCCCCAAGCAGTCAGAACCCCCACTGTTTTTCATAGCTAAATGTTGTGGGGGCTCTTCTTCTTGGCACCAGTACTCCAGGCCAAGGAGCCTGGTGTGGGGCTGGGGTCACTGCTCCTCAGGCGATAGCTGACTTGGGCTTGCACCAGAGACCAGAATTAACACACTTCAAGGTTGACATCAGACCACAGCAGAACATCACCCAATTAGCCCCACAAGTGGCACACACAGTGGGTGGTCTCAATGAGCACCAGAACCCACTGGGGAAAATCCTGCTCCAGGGATTAAGTCTCCTGCGTAGCAGCTTGTAAGCTGTGGATGTGGCCAAACCTCATAGCCAGTCAGCCTGAGGGTCAATCCCACCCATTCCTGTGCCAATAGCAATCAGTCTCAACTATAACAAGAGGGTACACACAACCCACACAAGGGACACTCCTGGAACACTTAGTGCAGGTGACCAGACAGACTGTGCCACAAGGCCCCAGAGGACATCTAATATGTAAGTCCACCAGGCAAGATTGGGAGATGAAACAGATCTGCCTAATACAAAGAAACAAGCACAGAGAGGCATCCAAAAGAAGGAAACAAAGAAATACATCCCAAATGAGAGAATGAGAGAAAACTCCAGAAATAGAACTAAACAAAATGGAGGCAAGCAACGTATCAGAGACAGCTCAAAACACTGGTTATAAAGATACTCAAGGAACTTAGAACTTCAAGAAAGAGATAGCAAGCACAGAAAAGAAAATACAAACCATAAAAAGGATGAGTCAGAAGTGAAGAATACAATAACTGAAATGAAGACTGCACTGGAAGAAATCACCAGTACTCTAGATGGAGCAGAAGATAGAATCAGCAATTTGGAAGACAAGGTAGCAGAAAACACTCAATCAGAACAGCAAAAAGAAAAAAGAATAAAAGAAACAATGATACTTTAAGAGCCCTCTGGAACAACATCAAGCATAAAAACTTTTGCATCTTAGAGAGAAGGAGAAGAGAGAAAGCAAGGGATTGAGAACTTATTTAAAGAAATAATGACTGAAAATTGTCCTAATTGGGTGAAGGAAATAGACATACAAGCCCAGAAAGCACAGAGTCCCAGAGAAGATGAATCCAAACAGGCCCATACCAAGACACATTATAATTAAAATAACAAATGTTAAAGAGAATCCTAAAGTCAGCAAGAGAAAGGCAAGTGAACTCCCATGAGACTGTCAGCTAATTTCTTAATAGAAACTTTGCAGGCTAGAAGGAATTAGCACAAAGTATTCAATGCAGCAACCTACAACCATGACTACTCTACCCAGCAATGCTATCATTTAGAATCAATCACATTACATCTGATTTCACTTATATGTGGAATCTAAAGAAGAAGAACAACAACAGCAAAACAAACAAAACTGAAACAAACTCATAGATACAGAGAACATACTGATAGTTGCCAAATGGGAGACAGGGTTAAGGGGGTGGGTAAAAAAGAAGGGATTAAGAAGTACAAATTGATTGTTACAAAGTAGTTATGATGATGTAAAGTGTAGCATAATGATATAGTCAATGATATTGTAATAACTATGTATGTTGTTAGATGGGTACTAGATTTATCGAGGTGCTAGATGGGTGGGAGGTTGGGGGGTAGGGTGATAAAGGTGAAGGCATTAAGAAGTAAGGTTGATAATTACAAAATAGACACATGAAAGTAAATTAACTCATAGGAAATATAGTTGATAATATGGTAATAATTATGTATAGTACTTGGTAGGTACTAGACTAGTCAAGGGGATCACTTCTTTTTTTTTTTTAAGGGATGTTATCTATGTATTATGTAAATACTGATGATAACCACTTCGAACACCTATTGTAATTGCAGAAGTCAAACATGACTTATATTATCCTTTTGTTGGTATATATTGAGTATTATAATTTTATTTATTTATTTATTTATTTATTTATTTAATTTTTTTTGAGTTCTCTTTCCATCACCTTATATTTAGCTTCCCCTCCCTCCTCTTCCAAGCCTTCCCCTTTCTCCCCTGATCACTTCTTAAATTATACAAATGTCTAACCACTGTGCTGTACTCCTGAAATTAACACAAAATAATATGGAATTTAAAAAAAGAACTAGAAAAAGAAGAACAAAGCCCAAAGTCATTACAAGAATAGAAATAACAAAAATTAGGCAGAATTAATTGAAATAGAGAACAAAAAGACAATAGAAAAAAATTAATGCAACAAAGAGCTGGTTCTATGAGAATATAAATAAAATTGACAACCTCTGGCTATATTTACTAAGAAAAAAAGAGAAAATACTCAAAACAGAAAGAAATGAAAGAGAAGTTACAATGGATAACACACAAGCAATTGAGTAGTGAACATACAATACAAAGAACTATACAAGAATACTATGAAAGGCTATACACCATCAAATTTGATAACTTAGAAGAAATGGACAAATTCTTAAAAATATACAACCTTCCTAGACTGAATCATGAAGAACTAGAAAAATCTAAATTGACCTATCAACAGCAAGGAAATTGAAACAGTCATCAAAAACCTCCCAGAAAGTAAAAGTCCAGGATCAGATGGCTTTACTAGTGAATTCTACCAAATATTCAAAGAATATTTAATACCTATTCTTCTCAAACTCTTCCAAAAAACTGGAGAAGAGGCAATACTTCTTAATGAATTTTATGAGGCCAACATTACTCTGATACCAAAACCTGGCAAGGACAGCACACATACAAAAAGAAAATTACAGGCCACTATCTTTGATGAATATAGATGCAAACGTCCTAAACAAAATGCTAGCAAATAGAATACAGCCATACGTTAAAAATATAATACATCACAATATAGTGGGGTTCATTTCAGGGGCACAAAGAAGTTTCAACATAAGCAAATTCAGCAACGTGATATAGTACATTAACAAAATAAAGGATAAAAATTATATGATCATATCAATAGATGCAGAAAGAGCATTTGACAAGATACAACATTCATTTATGATTGAAACATTTAATAAAATGGGAATAGAAAGAAAACATCTCAATATAATAAAGGCCATATATGACAAACCCTTAGTTAACATTATACCTCATGGTGAAAAACTGGAAGCTTTTCCTGTAAGATCAGGAACAAGACAACTGTGTCCACTGTCTCCACTGTTATTCAACATACTACTGGAATCCTAGCCAGAACAGTCACGCAAGAGTAAGAAATAAAAGGCATCCAAATTGGTAGTAGAAGTAAAATTGTCATCTTTTTGCAGATTACATGATTCTTTAAATAGAAAACCCTAAAGTGGGGAGTTACCTGGTGGTGGAGTGGCTAGGCTTTGGCACTCTCAATGCTGCAGCCTGGGTTCGATTCCCAGCCAGGGAACTAACCCTCCCCACCAAAGAAAACCCAAAAGACTCCACAAGAAAGCTATTAGAAACATAAACATACACAGTAAAGCTGCAGTATACAAAATCAATCTACAAAAATCCATGGCATTCTTATATACTAACAATGAAATTTCAGAAAGAAATGAAAAATACAAATTCCATTTGCAATTGCAACAACAAAAATACCTAGGAATAAATTTGATGAAGGATGTGAGGAACCTATACACTAAAAACTGCAAGACATTGTAGAAAGAAATTGAAGAAGGCACAAAGAAATGGAAAGACTGTGTTCATGGATTGGAAGAATCAACATAGTTAAAATGCCCAAATTACCTAAAGGAATGTACAGATTTAATGCAAGCCCCATCAAAATCCCAATGGCATTTTTCAAATATATAGAAAAACAAAAAAAATAATAATCAAATTTGTATAGAATCACAAAAGACCCTGAATATTCAAAGCAATTCTTAGAAAAAAGAATAAAGCCATAAGTATCACATTCCCTTATTTCAAATTATACTACAAAGGGCAATAATAAAAACAGCATGGTATGAGAGAAAAACAAACACACAGACTGATGGAATAAAATTGAGAGCTCAGAAATAAACCCACATGTATAAGGGCAAATAATATTTGATAAAGGAGCCCAAACCATGCAATGTATGAGGGCAGGCTGGTAAGTTTTGCCTTCACTGAAATATTTTTTGTCACATTACATATATTTGGATATGACAAGTTCTGTGTGGTCACATGGTATCTTCCCTCCATACTTCTTGACTTTGCACATACAGATGTTACATTTTTCACCCAGTGCACATCAAAATGGAAGAGTGTTTAGACATTCAGTTCAAATAGAATGCTGTTATTGAATTCTTAAGAGCAAAAAATGTTCCTCTAATTGAAATTCACAGATGAATGCAAGCCATTTATGGTGATCAGTGTGTTGATGTGAGAACAGTAAGATGCTGGGTAAGAAGGTTCAAAGATGGAAAAGTGGGGCAAGCAGATTTGAGTGACAAATCACTAAGTGGAAGGCCTATGATTGCAAGTGATCAGCTTCATCAAATAGTGTTGAAGAACTGATCCACTGAAACTGTCGCATAAAAAAAAAAGGAATTGCTGGTAAATTAGGAAATTCTAAGGAGAGAGTGGGATACATTATTAGTGTTCTTGGATCCTGCAAAGTTTGTGCCAGGTGGGTACTGCTCAGGCTTTCTGATGAAATGGAAACTAAGAGTTCTCATTTCTTAGGAGCTCCTGAAATGTTTTGAAAAAGAAGGTGAGGACCTGTTAAAGAAGACCATTACAGGTGATGAAAATTGGGTCCATCATTATGACTCTGAGAACAAAAGGCAGTCCATGGAATACTGCCATAAGGGATCACCTCAACTGACAAAATTCAAAACTCAGGCCTTAGCTGGAAAGGTCATGTTGACTGTTCTTTGGTCTGAACACTTCCATTTCAATGTGTACTGGGTGAAAAATATAAGCATTTGTGTGTGCAAGGTCAAGAATGATGAAGTGGAGATGCCATATGACTGCACAGAACTGGTTATATATCCAGATATGTCTAATGTAACAAAAAATATTACAGTGGAGGCAAAATTTATCAGCCCACTCTCATAGAAAAAAAAAGTCTCTTGAATAAATTGTGTTTGTAAAATTGGAAAGCCACATGCAAAAGATTGAATTTAGACTGTTATTTTATACCATACACAAAAATTAATTCCAAATGGATCAAAGTCTAAATATAATACCTAAAACAATAAAATATAGCAGAAAACATAAGTACTAAACTTAGGGACCTTGACCTCAGAGAGGATTTTATAAATTTGGCCCCAAAGGCAAGGGAAGTAAAAGTAAATATAAATGAATGGGACAATATCAAACTAAAAACTTTCTGCACAGCAAAAGAACCATCAATAAAAGAATAAAGCAACCAACTGAATGAGAGAAGATATTTATAAACAATATCTTCAGCAAGGAGCTAATATCCAAAATATATGAAGAAGTCATGCAACTCAATCACCAAAAAACAAACAAGGCAATTACATAATTGGCAGAGGACCTAAATAGACACTTCTTGCTAGAAGATAAACAGCCAACAGATACACAAAAAGATGCTTCTCTGCACTAGCCATAAAGGAAATGCAAATCAAAACCACAATGAGATACTACCTTATATCTGTTAGAATGGCTATTATCAATAAGACAAGAAATAACAAGTGTTTGAGGATATGTGGAGAAAAAGAAACCTTTACACTGCTGGTGGCAATGTAAATTGGTACAGTCATTAAGTATAGTAAAAATAGAGCTACCATATGACTCACCAATCCTTGGTCTGGTTATCACCCCCAAAAGTTGAAAATACAGAGAGTGCCAAAAATATATATACAAACTTTAAGAAAGAAAATAACTTTATGAAAATCATAATATTCAGGGACCCAGTAACAAAATGGCAGCATAAGAGGGACCTCTGCAAAACTTCTCTAGAGATTACAACCAATAAAATACCTACACCTCAACCAAAGATCCTCTACACAATGCACAATCACAATCAAGAAACCCACTTGTTGCATTAAGGTACCTGCAGGCAAATAGAGGGTTAAACAAAGGAGAAATAAAAGGGAAAGAGCAGAGCCGCAACTGGCATAGGTCTTGGCTTGGAATTTTACTGCTGGGGGAGGGAGGAGAAAGAAGGAGGTGGGCGAGTGCTCCAGACTTGGTATGTGAGACAGAGGAAAGGGGGCCCAGAGGTGGGGGTGTGAGATACCGCAACCACCTCAATTTGGCCCCAGGAGGTGCAGACCAGTCTGTAAACTGCAGCAGCCGGATGCACTCTGGTTCCCAGAGGAGGGGGAGTGGCTGGGTGGTGAGGAGCCACAGTATGAATGTTCTGACTGGGAAGGAGAAGGAGAGAGAGTGCTTCATGTGTATTTCTCGGCCCACAACCAGGATAATCTGAAAGACTAGCATACAGGACTGACCCTAAGGCTCAGGGCAGAATCTGCATATGGGGCAAACTGAGAACAGAAAGGCGCAATCATGCCCAAACACCCTGCATGACCCCTGGAGCCACAGGAAGGAAACAAAGCTGCAAATGCCCTTCCCCTACAGACCTCTGTCCACCCAGTATCAGCAGCAAACACCAAAGACACTGCAGCAGTGAGGATCCAGAGAGACTGTAAAAATAAGAAAGCAGAGAAAGGGAGCTCAAATTAAGAGGTGAGGACAGAAGACCCATCAGAAACAGAGCTCAAAGTAATGATTACAAAAATGCTTAAGGAACTAAATGGTAACTTCAACAGAGAGATAGCAAGCATTAAAGAAGACTTACAAGTCATTATAAAGGACCAAAGAGAGATAATGACTACATTAACTGAAATGAAGAACAGAATAAAAGTTACTAAACTAGATAAAATGGAAGCATAAAGCAGTGATCTGCAGGAAAAGCCAGCAGAAAACACCCAGCCAGAACAATTAGAAAATTATATCTAAAAAAAGGAGGATGGATTGAGATTCTTTTGGGACTATATCAAATGTAAAAATATCAGAATATTAGGTGTGTCGGAAGGGACAGAGAAAAAGCAAGGGATCAAGAAATTATTTGAAGAAATAATGACTGAAAATTTTCCTAACCTGGTGAAGGAAATAGACATACAAGTCCAGGGTGCTTCCAAACAAGATGATCCCAAACAAAAATACAATGAGACACATTATAATTAAAAATGGCAAAATTTAAAGAAAAAAAGAAAATTCTAAAAACAGCAAGTAGTAAGTTATAAAGGGACACCCATTCAACTCTCAGCTGATTTCTCACCAAAAACTTTACAGGTCAGAAGAGATTAGCAGAGAATATTAAACATGATGAGAACCAAAGAACTACAACCAAGAATAATGTGTCCAGTAAAGCTAGAATTCAATATTGAAGGACAGGTAAAGAGCTTCTCAGGTAAGGAAAAGCTAAAGAAATTTATCACCACCAAATCAGTACTACAAAGAATGTTAGAGGGACTTCTTTATGATGGGATGAGGGATGGGAGAGTGGGTAAAATAAAACAAAGGAATGAAGAAATTTAGTTTGATTGTTAACAGAAAATGAAAAGAAACAAAGAAACAAAACTCATTGACACAGCCAATAATTTAGTAGTTACCTGAGGGTAATGGGGGAGGTGGGTGGGGAAGAAGGGACAGGGACACAAATATATGGTAATGGAAAGAGAACTGACTGTAGGTGATGAACACATAATACAACACATAGAAGATGTAATGTAGAATTGTACATCTGGAACCTATGTAATTTTTACTAATCAGTGTCACCCCAATAAATTTAAAAAATGCAATACTCAATAGATACTGATAACAAAAGATGAATACAAGTCACATTTGACTTATGTAATTATAAGAGGTACTCAAAGTGGTTACCATCAGCATCCAGAAATACATAAATAACATCTCTTAAAATGTGTATACATTTTTTGGCACCCCAGTATTTATTTGTAAAGGTATATGTACCACTATGTTTATTGAAGCATTATTCACGATATCTATGGCATGAAAACAACCTAAATGTTCTTCCATGGATGACTGTATAAAGAAGATGTGGTATATATACATACAATAGAATACTACTTAGCCATAATAAATGATGAAATACTGCCATTTGTGACAACCTGGATGGGCCTTGAGAGTGTCATGCTAAGTAAAATAAGTCAGATGGAAAAGGATAAGAACCATACGATTTCATTTATATGTGAGATACAGAACAGAAAGCAACAAACAATCAAAACAAAACAAACAAAATTATAGACACAGACAACTATGTGGTGATTACCAGAGGGGAAGAGGAGTTGGGGGAGGTTGAAGAGGGTAAAAGAGGTCAAATACATGATGACAGAAGGGCACTAGACTTTGGGTGGTGAACACACAATGCAATATACAGATAATGTCTTATAGAGTTGTACACTTGAAACTTATATAATGTATTAACCAATGTCACCTTAATAAATTTAATTAAAAATGTATACAAAAGTGATATTGACCTAGATGAATCCAGGTCAACTGACTGGTTGAACACCTCATTTTCTGGATTTGCCTATTTGTTTCCCATAATGTCATTTAACTTGGTCATCTGTCTTCTGTAATTCATGTATAACACAAATTTAGGCCTGAAAGAAAAGGTAATGCAAAGACTTTTCTATGAAGCACTAGATAGTAAATATTTCTGGCTTCCTAGCCTTACAGTCTCTGATCGCTGACATTGTAGCATGAAAGCAGCCATGGGCAATACATCAATGAATGAGTGTAGCTGTGTTCCAATAAAACTTTATTCACAAAAGGATGCTCCCTGGCTTTGCCCTGCATGCTATAGTTGCCAACACTTGGTCTCAAGCTGGATTAGATTTAGATTAGACTGATTTTCCAGTAATTATTTGTTTACCACAAATGTGATGTTGTAACTTCATGTCTTATTAGGTGATATATAATGTCAGATAGAAACTGTCAGATCTCCATATTGTAAATTTGCCCCTGTAATTAACAGTAATCTGTGAGGTGCTTCTTTAGTACTGTGGGAGTAGCCTGTTCTCCACCAACAATTCCCCAATGTTTTTAATGGCCGTTGACAGGATATTGAAAAATAATCATGATTATCTAATTCAATCATATCTTCTACATTTATTACCCACTTCAGATGTCACACTAGAGTCATGGAAATCTTTTCTTTAATATGTTACAATCATTTATGGTTGTTTTCCTTGATGTTCAAATTGATACGTACTAGGGTAATGAGGGAATTTCTCTTAGGTATAACTGTTCTGGATTTAGATCTTGCCTAGATTGCACATGAAGATGAAATAATGTTAAGTATAAATAAATGTATGTTACAAAATGGGCAGTAGCAATATACATCTTTTCCCACAGCTCATCTTATAAAATGCAATGACATAGAGAGTCTATTGATAGAGTTCTGATTTGATTCTGAGGAAATATTTCTTTTACATGTAATCTCTGCAAAATCAAGAATTAGGTCTCTTGGGACCTGAATGCTGCATATATTGAGTAATAAAGATGTAATTTTTGAGTAAATATATTAATAAGTTTCAGAAATAAAGAGTGAAGAAATTGGGGCATGGGGGATAGGGAGTTTAACTGTCATAGTTGCCTGTAACTGAGGTATTTCCTGGAATGTAGGATTTTCAGTACAAAAATCAGGAAAGTCTTGGGCAACTGAGATTAGTTGTTTACCCTATATGCAAGTACTAAAACATTCTCTTTATTATGCTATTTTAAGGAAGTAATTTGCGTTTTCCTTGTTACATATCTTTAACTTGAGGGGGATCTTTGTAGAAAAAAAAGTTGAAGCAGAGGGCTTAATCCAAGACAACTGAAGAATTGGGTCATAGCTCCTTGACTGTGTTGGGAGGGAGCTGAGCATGCTGTGTGGACCAGAAAACCCCAATTCTCCAACGACTGAATGTCAAACATTTCCTGCATACTTTCTTCCACCATGGTGCCATGAAGAGTTACTTGTAACAAACATGAAGGAGTATTTTCTATTCTCTTTGCTGAAAGGATGACAGTTCAGAATTTTCCTTATTTTCCAGGAGACAAGATCATCTGGTTTACTAATTATCCTAGGAAGGAAAGAGTAAAAATGATAGCGTATTAAAATCATGCAAGACTGTGCTCTGAAAACAATAAGACATTGTTAAAGAAGTCAAAGGACCTAAGGAAATGGCAAACATCCTATGGATCAGAAGACTTAATATAGTTAAAATGACTGTACCCTACTTGATCTATAGATTCAACACAATCCTTATCCAAATCCTAGTTAAATGTTTTCTCAGAAATCGACAAGCACATCAAAATTTATATGGAATTTCAAGGAGTCCAGAATAGGTAAAGCAACCTTGAAAAAGAAAAAAAAAAGTAGGGTCAATTCCCAATGGAAAAACTTCTACAAAACTACAGTAATCAAGAGAAAAACCAGAATAGAGTGAAAAGTCCAAAATGAACTCTTACATTATGGTCAATTAATTTTGAGAAGGATTTCAAGACCATTCTTTGAGCAAAAATAATAGTGTTACCGTAAATGATGTCTGGACAACTAGATATCCATATGCAAAAGGAGATGGATCTCACACCTTATAAAAATCTCATGCCTTATTAAAAATATTAACTTCAAAAGGATCATAGTCATAAATGTAACCCAGAAAACTGTAAATGTCTTGGAAGAAAGCATACATGCAGATCTTGTGACCTTGTGTTAGGCCATTCTGTTTTATAATAGATATAACACCCAAAGCACAGTGAGTCAACAAATACATAATTTGGACTTCATAAAAATTAAAAACTTTGTATATAAAAAGATACTATCAAGAGAGTAAAAGTCAAACCTGGAAGTGGGAGAAAATAATTGCAAATAATATAACTGAAAAGAGCCATGTATTAATTCCTACAACTGCCAATAGTGGACAAATGACAATAAAAATAGAAAAATAATTTGAGTGGATATTTCCCCCAAAGATGATGTGCAAATAAATAATAGGCACAAGAAAAGATCTTCAACATCACAGACATTAAGGAAATGCAAATCAAAACCACAATGAAATACCACTTCATGCCTATGAGGTATAAGAAGGAGGTACAGTAACAAGTTGGGTGATGGTGTTGGGGCAACTAGAAACTTCCTATATTTTGATCTTGCTCCTAGAGGCAATGGAAAACCACTTAGAGGATTTTTATGCAAGGTGGCACACGATAAAAAATTTTATTTTGAAAAGATAACTGAATTTCATGGGAAAACTAATTGAAAGAGGGAGAAGAGTAGAAGGATATTACAATTAGCCCAGGGAAGATGGCAGCTGGAATTAGGGAGGAGGTGATGGAGATGTTGTCACAGACAGATTTGTGAGCAACTGAGGAGGAAATACTGGCATAATTTAGCAGTGGATTGGTTTGGGGGTGGAACAAGGTAGGGAAGAGGCTAATGTCAAAGATGTTCCAGGTCCTGACTAGTGCAATGAGGTGAATTGAGATGCTACTCAAAGAGGTGAGAAACCCTGAAAAGGTTAAGTTGGTGAAAAAACGATAATTCTGTTATGACCAGAATTATGGGCTGCTTCTGAGATATCTAAGTAGAGGTGTCAAGTTAGGCAATTGAAAATGGTGGTCTGGGGCTCATAGGTAATTCAGGGCTAGAGAAATATACTTGGCCTTCATTTCCTTCTGCATAGTGCATTGATCTTC
Organism: Lyroderma lyra; assembly: GCA_004026885.1. Classification (NCBI taxonomy): domain Eukaryota; kingdom Metazoa; phylum Chordata; class Mammalia; order Chiroptera; family Megadermatidae; genus Lyroderma; species Lyroderma lyra. The sequence goes on along the minus strand of PVJL010011846.1, from coordinate 3,435 downwards.
CGTAGAAAATATTGTCTGTGAGGAGGGTATAATGTGAGAATAGAAGTGTTTCTAGAACAAAGCCAGACAGAGTAAATGAAATCTAAAGAAGATGAAGAAAGGTCAGCTGGAAAGACAGGAAGAATTCTAGGAAGAGTTAAGACATGGGAATCAGGGACAAGCATGAGTTTCACAATGGAAGCAGTAACCATAACATCTAATCCTGTGAAGAGGATCAAAAATAAGGATTTTATCCAGTGATATGAAGGTCATTGGAGGCTTAAGAGAGATCTGTTTTGGTTGGAATGGTAGAGGCAAAACAGCTTTCAGTGTGCAGAGGAAGAAGAGGGAGGGAGGGATCAAATGTGCAACAATAACTTTTAACAAGAGAGACATTTGCATGTTGCAATAAGAGTGGAAAGGATGCTGCTGAAAAGGTGAGACTGTGTGAGGTCAGAGAGCGAATGTATGAGCAGTAATGTGAAGTTGTGGAGAAGTCAAGAGTCCTGGGAGCAAAAATGCAACGGAGGAAATAGCCTTAAAAAGTCAGGGGCAAATTTTGTCTGTGGTAACAAGATGGAATGAGAGAATGAACCAGATGGCGAATGGCTAGCATTTTGAGAGCACAGAGTTGACCTCATTTCATCCTGCTGACTTATATTTCCTCTGTGAAGAAGTTGGTAGGAACATCTGCTGGGAAGAGGAAGAAGTTAGAAGAGTGAGACCTTTAAGTTCCCTTTTGTAGATGAAGAAAGTGAGGCTCATGCAATGACTTCAGCTTTGTTGATGTTCCCCCAGCTTCGCTGTGACCACCAACTTGTCTGACAAGCCTTTTGCATTTGTCTCATCCACTTGCTTATTCACCCTCTTCAACCGCTACTTCCCAAACCCTCTACTGCTTAAGAACATTTACCTCCAAGTGCTGATGTGAACAACATGTGAGCAAAACATACAAAGAAGTTTTGTAGATGCAAACATAAAAATGCTTGGTAGGATCCACCCTGCCAGGATCCCTCCTCCGCCCTCCTGATTCTCCCACGTGTGTGTGTGCTGCTAATACCAGAAATGACTGCAGACTTTCAAGGAAAGTCTCTAATAAAACATAATACTTACTTTACTTTACTTTTATGACTATATCTTATCATGTATTTATTATTCTTTATGTAGCGGGATAGCATGGAATGGCTTCGGATAAATGATGGTGCTGTGACTCTGAGCAGTTTGAGCATCACTGCTTCAGATTATTAGTTCCTACTTATTGAGCTTGCTTCTGAGGAAGTGCTTTATATCTTCTCACCAAGTAAAATGAAAAGGCATAGCATAAGAATATACTCAATGTTGCAACCACTAGTTACAGTGCCAGGTGGGTACTAGAGTAATCAGGGGGAATCTCAGCATAAATTACATAAATGTCTAACCACTATGTTGTACACCTGAAATGAATATAAATAATATAGTAGACTCTCAGTCTTGAGAGTTTTGCCAGTTGCTTCAGAGTACTGGGTACATTTATTTGGCATCTACCAATCCCCACGGGTGCCAGTTAACTCAGAATCTACTGTATTAAATGTCAGCTATAACTACAAAAATAATTTTTAAAAAGCATATACACCCTGTTGCTCAAAGCAGGTGCTCCAGGCATGTGGGGAGTGAGAAGGTAGTCATGTGCAAGGGTCAAACTGAGCATAAAATCACAATGAGTGAAAGTAGAGGAAGACCTCCATTCACATGACAGTGAAATCCCTTGGAGTAACTCCACAAGTAAACACACTGTCAGCCATTCTAGCACATCAGCTCCCATACAGGCAGGTAGTGCAGTGTGATGGGCATGAGCTACTCAACTAAATCACCAAGTGAAGGGCTCTGGGAGCAATGTGTGATCTTACCACACTGTGTTTGGAGGTTTCAGACAAGGCCCTGCTGGAAAGTGTGTACTTCTCAGACTCAGCTTTTGTCTTCTTGATCCCTTTCATCCAGTTCCTGTACTGCTCCCGGACCTGCAAAGGCAAAGCACACCCTGAGTCAGGTCACTGAGAGGAGTGGGGATGGAAAGAGCCCTGGGTGGAAGTCGGGCAGTGGTACCTGCTGGCTGAGGAGGCAGTACACCAGGAAGATGAAGACGCCCTGCAGGCTGTTGATGATGGTGAAGAGATAAGCCATGGCACGGGCAGCTGGACCCACCTGCAGGATTCCTAGACACCACGTGCAGCCCAAGATCAAGAGCTGAGCTGTCGCTTTAAATGTCAGCATCCTGGATAGGAGGAGAAGGGAAGCCCTTGGTGACCCAGAGCAACAGAATCAGGACCATGCTGATCTCCAAGCTATGGATGCCTCTGACTGAGTTGTGACCAACTTTGGTTTTTACTGTCAATTACTCCCTTAAAAAATGTTATTTGGGTCCAGGCGGGCATTTTGACTAGAACTAAGAATAGTAGTGTTATTCCACAATGTGGCTTTCCAAAATATGATGTTTCGTGAATGTCCCTAATTTCTGAAGACATTCTGTGTACCTGACTGTGCTGTCTCCTGGGTATTAGAAATAACAAACATTTCTGTTTTCATAGACCTTACAGTCCAAAGGAAAGACTAAATGATCACTTACAATATTGGTGAGGTAACTCTACCTGGGTCCCATCCAGTGTTGTTCCCATCTTCTCACTCTCATAAACTGACCCAGGACGTGCTTTGCCCAAAAGAGAGGCCATTCATTCTGTGCAAACTTGAGGAAAGCAAAGAACGTCCCTAGCCTATTGGAGGATGTGATGCCTGGATAAGGAACCTGATTTCCCCAGGTGCAGGGGTGGAGAGGGCAGAGGAAAGAGCAGCCATGAAGGTGTGAGTGTGAGTGTGCATGCTGGGCTCTGGGAACACTTACCTAACATCCAAGGTGTTTATAAACATGTACATGTTCTTAGGTCTTTTTAAATAGAGCCACAAATGTTTCTCAGAACATAGTCAATTATCTCAGCAGGTAAGGTAGTGTCATGTTGGAGTTATGGGTGGTTTAAGTGTTTTTGGCTTGGGTGTCAGCAGCAAAGCACAGTATCTGAGCTGCTCTCCATGGAGGTGGCTGTACCTCTCTCCTCCAGCCCCCTCAGAATCCCTGTGAAAGGACATCAGGAGCCTGGAACCACATGGGTTTGTTCCTGGACCATGCTTTGTATGGGGCAGCAAGCCCCTCTCATCCACCTCACCTCGTGTTCTGGAGGGTGGACACATCCCTGTTGAGTGAGGAGAGCTTGTTTTTCAGAATCCAGAAGGTCATCAGAAAGAAAGCCAAATTAATCTGCAGAAACCCCACAAGGCATAGTGAATATATTTCACGTCTGTTAACCCTCCTCCTAGCTCATCCAGCACCTAACCCTGCAGGTAAGAAGCTTTCGTATTTTATAACAGCCATAGAAAAGCAGACAAAACGCCCAGTAACCCAGGCACATTCTTTTCCTGTGACTGGGG
>PVJL010011845.1:0-40460 GCA_004026885.1 Lyroderma lyra | reverse complement strand
CGAGTGACTGGGGTGTGTGCTGAGGGCTCAGCAGTAAGAATGACAGTGATCACACCTTGTGTCCTTTAGAGAAGACAAGCCCAGGAGACAGGTGTGATTATTACCTTCCTTGGCTAGAGAAAGAAAGCGGCTCAGAGAGGTTAAGTCACCTGCCTGAGGCCACAGAGCTAGGATTTGAGCATTCCGGAACCCACACCCTGTAACAGCCCCGCCCTGTAACAGGGATGTTGGGGACAGCCGGTGTCCCTCAGACACACCCACCACAGGCCGGCTGGCTCTGGGCCGTTCATGTCCCACTAAGAGCAGAAACACCACGTGGGTCCCAGGAGCCTTGCGGTGACACGGAGGCAGGGGCGTGGGCTCTGTCCCTGCTGGGCAGGCTGCCGCCCGAGCTGCCCCTGCTCCATCTGCCCTGACCTGTCTGGCTCCTGGGCCTCTGAGCTCTGGGAAGGAGGCCACCTGCGTACCTGGCACCGTTCCCTCGGTGTGGCCAGGGGGCGTCCCTCCAGCAGGAGCCCTGGCCTCGGCTCACCCCACCCCGCGGTCCCCAGTCAGGATGCTTTCAGAACCCCTGCTGCCCGGGACCCACCACGGACACCATGTCACTGTCTGGGGGTGCGGCCTGGGTGGCGGGACTTTCTGAAGCATCTCAGGTGGGCCCAGATGCCGCCGTCACCTGGTCTGCAGTCCCTGGCTTCCACCCGCCCACCGACCCCAGCAGAGGGGACCAGTCCCCCTCATGCGCACAGCCCTCTGCTGGGTCCCTTCTCATTTCTGTCCCCTCTGCTCACGGACTGTCCCCGTGTTCTGCCGAGAAAGCTCCTCACTCAGCCTGGCTCTGTGGACGCAGGGGTCAGGGGTGAGGATGGGGGACCCACATCCTAAGAGCTGCCGGCTCAGGAGTGGGCCCAGCAAATGCCCCAAAGGGAACAGAGGGGGAGGGGCAGAGAGGCAACAGCACAGACCAGCCCAGGGCAGGGAGGGCAGCCACGGGGGAGGCGGCCCCGCATGTGGGTGGAGGGGCCTGGCAGGAGGGCTGGGACCCCCCACGCCACCCCACTGCCTTCCGCGGGGAGGGGCTGCCCCTTGGCTGTGTTCTGGTCTGGAGCAGCCTGGACGCCATCCCCCTGCCCTGCTCCGGGCCTGTCCCCCCACCCCCACCCCCATGGGCAGGCGGGGGAGGGCGCGGGGCACGTGCGTCCACCTGTGAACCCCGTCTGCACACAGAATGACGAGGACGCCATGGTGGAGGCGGTGGCCCTGTACAACCCCGTGAGCTTCGCCTTCGAGGTGACCGAGGACTTCTTGCTGTACAAGAAAGGCATCTACTCCAGGTGAGGCCACCATGCTCTGCGTCCCCCACGTCCAGCACCCGAGGAGTGGGCGGGCAGACCCCGGCCCCAGGGCCGGTCCAGGCCAGGGCCACGTGCTCCTCACAAGAGGTTCCAGTGCAGAAAGGCTGGCTCAGAAGCTTGAGGCTGGGACACAGGCCAAACCCCAGCCCCAGGGCCTCCCTGTCCCCCCGCTTCTGGGTGGCCCGCAGACACCACAGGTCCTCCTGTTTCCTCCCTGTGTGCAGACGCTGCCCGGACCCATGCCGTCCGCCCTGTCCCTGAGTCACTGCCCCAGCCCATGGTAGTAGCCAGAGGTCCCCAAAGGCAGGAGGTCCCCAAGGTCCTGCCAGGGGCTCAGCCACATGCTGGCTGAATCTGCACTCAGCCCCGCGGGCTTCAGGACGGGCGCAGGCCACAGGCCCACCTCGGTGGTGACCGGAGCTAATGCACCCCCTCCAACGCCCCCTGGCCGGCCGAGCACCAGGAGGGGGCGGGGGAGGGCGGGGACGAGGCTCCGGGAGACGGGGGACATGCGGGGGTCGTCACGGCCATCCCTCCCACCCCCGCCTGCTAGCACTTCCTGCCACAAAACCCCGGACAAGGTGAACCACGCCGTGCTGGCCGTGGGGTACGGCGAGGAGAAGGGCACGCCCTACTGGATCGTGAAGAACTCCTGGGGCCCCCAGTGGGGCATGAACGGGTGAGTGGCTTCCGGAGTGCACAGGCTGGGGGAGGCCCTGGGCGCGGGCCGCAGACATCGGCTCCCCAGGAGCTGCTCACCCGAGCCCCAACCCAGGCCTGGGGGCGGGGCCGTGAGAATGTGACCCCCATCCTGTCGGGCGCCCCTCGGCCACCGTCAGGAGCAGGGCTCACAGCGCAGCCCTGCGGGGACAAAGCCAGGGCCCGAGGGTCCGTTTGCAGGGACCCGAGTTTGCACGTGTGTCCCCGATGGTTGACAGCCCCTCCTTCTAGGAGGAAGGGGCTGGAATCAGGGGACCTGGGCGTGTGTTGTCAGGTGACTCGTGTGTCCTCGCCCGAAAGGACAGCTGTCCGTGCTACCCTGGGGTCCCGGTGGCGATGACGAGGGGTCGTGGGAGCTCCGACGGGGCCCTCAGGACGTTCAGGGGTGCAGCCAAGGGCAAACCGCTCCGTCAGGCCTGTGATTTCCCAGCTGTGTGAACACGCTGGGGGGCGGGGGGATGTTCCAGAAAGGTCTCAGCCCACCCTCTCTGCCCAGGTACTTCCTCATCGAGCGCGGCAAGAACATGTGCGGGCTGGCGGCCTGCGCGTCCTACCCCATCCCGCTGGTGTGAGCGCCCGGCTGGCGCAGGGAGGACGGACGGGGCAGCCGGGCCGGCGCCAGCCCCCGCCCTGCCCGGGGACGGCAGTGGGACCCCGGCCGGCCGCCGTGCAGAGCAGGAGGGAGCGCCCCCAGCCGCCGGCGCAGTGCGCCTCCTGACCAACGGCGACCGCCGGCCGCGTGCCTCGGGCCTCCTGCTTGACCGACGGCCCCGCGTGTACCAGCAATGCGCCCCCTCTGCGGAGCGCTGCCCCCCACCTCCGGGACAGCGCGTGGTGACTGTCTTTTCTGTGGTTTTCATTCAATAAACGTTCCGTGAGCCCCTGCCCGGGCCGGGCCTGTGCTGGGTGCCGGGACCGGACGTGACTCAGGCTGGTCTCTGCCTGGCGGACGATGTGTGGGTGGGTGCCGGTGTCCCATCTGCCCGACGGGGGACCCGGGAGGAAGAGCATGTCCCACGGGGACGATAGGGCGCGTGCGGGGGCCTGGGGCCACGGTCATTGCCGTCCCGCCCCCCACGGGAGGGGCCCGAGCACAGACGCCGCGTCTGCGATGGCCGTGCCGTCAGGGTGAAAGCCCAGCCTGCAGGCAAACCGAGGCGACCCTGCCCTCCGCCGTGAGTGTCACCCAAGGAAAGTTCCGGAAGGGCCCCCCAGGAGGCCCAGTCCCAGGTCCTCCTGCAGCAGATGCTTTCTTCCTGGACAGACGACACGTGTCCATGTGCGGGGGACGCTGGCTCTCGTGAGCACACGCGTCAGCCACCTTGTTTCCCATAGGCCCCCCTGGCCGCGGTCCCCCTCCGAAGAACACGTGACGGGCACCAGCGTCCATGCCACCCCGCCCTGTGCACCCCCGACTCCCAGGTCCCCCAGCCCAGCTGCGGCAGGACCGGCCCCTGGGGTTCCCAGATAAGCGGGGGACGGGAGGGCGTGACTCCTTGCTAGTCTGTGCTCGTCCCAGACCTCCGTGTGTCCACCCCTCCTGACCGCGCCCCGTCCCTCGTTTCTCCTTCCTCATTTTCCGTTCCTGTTTCTCTAAGGATTCTGGACGTTCCGAATGTCGAAACACGAGCAAGCAGCGCTCACAGGGAACCTCTTCCTTTCATTTCCCAGTGTCCCCCAACCACGTTCTCCCCCCGAGGGTGTGGGGACCGGGCCTGGCACCCCGCTGTGACAAGGGCTCACCTGAACGTGCGCGTCCCGTGTAGCAATCGCCTCTCCGCTCCCGATGGTCCCCCTGGCCCCACCACCGCGGACTGGGCTCCCCACCTCGGCCCAGGCCCTGGGCAAGTCCAGCTGTGGCGTCCCCAGGGCAAGTTCCGGAAGGGCCCGCACCACGGCAACAACAGTATTTAACGCAGAGCAGGCCCGAGGCCGTGGAATCAGCACACTTCTGGGTCACACGACCTTCTTTCTAACTAGACCCCTGGGCCACAGGCGCCATGGGGACAGAAGCACGCTGCACCTGCTTTATTGACGGACTCACAGTCAAGGGGGCTGGCTGCCCCCACCCCGCCCCGCCCGCCCCAGGGAACCCAGGAGACCCACAAGCCACACCCGCACACACAGCCTGGCAGGTGGCGTGGGGGGACCATGGTGGACTGGGCACCTGCCCGGACCTGACAGGTGTGTCTGAGAGAGACCCAAAGCCAGCACGAGCCATGACCTTCCTGCCATTTCAGACAAGTCACAACCAGACACCTGTGTCATCCACGAGTAAGCTCTGGGTTTGGGGAGACACAGCTTCCCGTCCCCAAATCAGCCAACAGAAATCCCTGGCCTGACGTCACCACCCCCACCGCTCCAACACCGTCACTGCTTGAAGTCCATGTCGGTGGCAGTGGGAGAAGGACCTCACGTGGGGGGCGGGGGCAGGGAGGCGTGAAAACACACCACCAGAGACGCAACAGGCAGGTCAGGAGGGCAGGACACGTTTGAGAACAGCAGGGACCCGGTCGCTGAGCACCGACAGGTGTCGGTCTGGCTCAGGGCTGCACGACGGGGCGTTGGGCTAACTGACCACGGCCAGCACCCACCCTGTGTAACCCCGACTTCCTGTCTGTAACAGGCACTGCAAGAGCAGCTGTTACTAACAATTGCCGATAAGGCAGGTGGCAGTTGCAGGGCTGCACAACGTGACGTTCTGCAGAGGCTGGAAGATGAGGACGGAGGGCCATCGGGCAAAGCAGGCCATCCCGATTCTGAGGGATTTCAAATCCTTCGGAAGATCACAAGTGATCCAACAGGATGCAACTTCACAGGTGCCTACTGCGTAAACCAGGTCCCAGTACGCGGACACACACAGAGGCCGGAGGCGTGCCAAAGCCCCACAATTCCACAGCACGCCCCACCCCCGACACTATCAGCGCAACTTCACGCATCTCCATTCTGCACACACATGCAGGTCGTCTCGCTAGAACTGTACCAAAGCCAGTTTGCGTTGTACCAACCATTTGAAAATAACTTACCAAAAACCCCGTGTATTAACAGTAACATCGAATCACTCTGCTGTTGCTCAAAACGACGTCTGTCAATGACACCGCAACACAACCAACAAGAGCTACGGAGTACTTAACTGCCCCAAGCCTTTCACTGGACTCGAGTGGGGGCGAGGAGGTGGACACGAGAGGCTGCCTCGTCCCCGCCGCGCCCCCTCCTGGCCTCCGAGTCCATCCCTGCCCCTGGGCTGGAGCCCCAGTCCGAGGAGGATCCTGAAGACCACAGAGCCTGCCGCACAGCACCGAGCAGCTCCACGGCTGTGACGCACGGCACTGGCCAGTTCCATAACACTGGGAGGCGCCAACCCTCAGGAGAGACCTCGGCTTTTTGGAAAAGGCATGAAAACCAACGGGTCTTAAGCACCGGTCATTCTGTACGGTGATGGGTGCTGAGTGGACTCGCGGTGGTGATTTCGACCTGTGCACGAAGGCCCACCGGAGTCCAGCTAACACTGGTACACCTCAGTGAGTAACGGCCTTCGGGGCCGCCCTCATTTTTGGGGAACACACTAACTGCAGGTGTCAGCTCAGGGCTGCCTTGAACTGCACGTAAGTCCCGCTGCCGCACACCTCCTCAGGGTGCCGTGGAGCCCCGTGAGTACCCCCAGAACCCTCGGATCGCCCGGCAAGCCCATCGCCGTCTGATTCTTGTGCTGTATTTGATGGGCGGGGGCACGGGGGGGGAGGGTCTGTAAGAAAACCTTGAACGGAGGCGCTGCGAACGTTGACAGACACCTGCTGTGACCAACCCTGGACAGGAAGCGAACTGTCACACAGGGAAAAGCCCCTTACTGCTCGGAGGAAGTCCTATCCGTCTAGAGAAAACAGAGCGGCCGTCACGCGAACCTCGGACTTCCCAGCCAGAACGCGAGGCGGACGGCCCGGGCCGCTGCGGACTCTGGCACTCCGAGGCCAGGTCACCGGTTCCCCGAGGCCAACGGGACGTGTCCACGCCGTCCGGGGAAATCAGTCTTGGCACAGGGAGGGGCGCACGGTACACAGAGGGTTTGTAAGGCATCCACACAGGCACACTGCTCTTTGAAATGTAAAGAAAAAGTTTATTGAAGATCTGAAAAACAATTCCTAAAAGGCTGACTTGTCCAGAAACTGTAGCTACACGATGCGTTGCGTCTACCATGTTAAAACGTGCATTAGACACAAATACAAAAACCATGAGACAAGCCACCACTCTTCCACGGTCTGAGCAAAGATGAAAGGCCTAAGGGGCGACATGACGACGCGCACGGGGTGGGCTCTAAGGAAGCACCGCTAAAATAAAGAGCACAGATGGACGTGTTCGGTTATATACAGGACTCGAACCTTTGGCACTAGGAGTCGGAGCATCTCGTCACAGAGCATGAACACGCGTTACAAAAGTGCGTAGTGTCAAAGGAACAGAACCACCAGCCTTCGCAAGCAGCCGTGTCAACTAGGCAACAGGACACTACAGGAAGGACGTCTCTCCGCTGTCCATCACTGAATACACTGGCAGCAACTTGGAAATGAAAATGAAAGGGAAGGAGAAAGGAGCTGTGACCCCTTTTATTTTCTGTTTAAAATCACACAGAAAACGGACATCAACTCTGTTATACACAAACATTTCCAAGTACATCATCTGTACAAGAGAAGGACCGAGAACAGGGTGTGTACAGGGGTGCGCACGCGAGGCTGAGTGCGCGCTCACACGGCTTTCCGGTGGTACTCCGGGGGGGCCACTTCGTAATCGCTGGCGCTGAACAGGGTGGCAGAGTTCTTCGCCAGGTACCTGAGAAGAAGGAGGGGTTCATTACAAATGAGCACGTCTCGTAACTTGATCCAAGTCTCCTCCCGTATATACAGAAGCCACAGCAAACGCTTTAAGAATCACCTCCTCGCGGTGGCCAACTCAGACAACAGGGCCGTAAACCAGGCCACGACCCACAGGGCAGGGAGGGCCCGAGTTCCTCCGCGGGACCCAGAACAGTAACCCACGCTTGTGTTTGCCACACCCACCTGAGAGCCGGGACTACCTTTTAAGAGACAGGTGGCACTGTCCCAGAAGGGTGACCCTTAGCTGTTTTCTTCAGCTCTGTGAAACTCGGTACAGTGAATGTTTTCAAACTGACAAGTGAAAGTCCAGTTTAACATGAAATTAACACCACAAAAATCAAAGGAGCCCGGAATGTCAAGTAGCAGCAGCACGTCCGCTTCGTGAAGAAACTGAGGCAGAGGGTAGTCATCGTTTCAGAGTGCAGAATACAAAACTGTTTCCCAGGCTCATGCTGCGGCTTTTACATCTTTATTATAAAACATTGGCTGCCATTTTAAGAAACTTCAAACCCTTCGAAGGTGACGGCTGTGACAGTCAGCCATGAGGTATGGAGCACTCTTTGTGAACTTCACTGTCCAACCGTGTGTTCGTATCACATAGAGAATCTAAACTTTATAATCCGACTTGGCGATCATTTATCGTACGCAGCTGTAGAAAGACCATTCTCACTACAAAAATAGAAAATACCGCCTTGCCCTTTCCCCTTCCTTGTCGTAGCAGCACGTTCTGGGGTCACCAAGAATGCTGACGCATGACAGCTGGGTGCATCTGGCCAGTCGTCCCCACCAGCGCCTAAGCACAGCCCTGACAGGCACTCTGACATCACTGGCAACAGCCCCACGTTTCCACCTACATTCTCCGTTAACGCATCTACTCCTACCCTGACACCTTTGTTTTATTTTGTTTACGGTATTTTAGTATCTATAGTGTGAACCTATCGGAGTGAGTGAGTTTGTTGATTGTTAAATTTACTGGGGTGACACTGGCCAGCGAAAATATCAGAGCAATTTTCAGTACACTGTGCTAACTCATGTTTCCACTTCCCAGCGTGCCCACAGACTTACTTTAGGAAATCGTGAAGGTAATTCAGTAACAAAGCCAGGCTCTTCTCATCTAGGGGCGTGTAGGCCAACATAGCTCCAATTCGCACTGTTCAAACGGAAGGACTTAGTCAGTTACACCCAAGGGAGCACTACATAAGCACACTTTAATTATGTGGGGAAATGATTATAAGACGTGATTTTTAAGAACTCTTGACTTTAAAATAAGTCCCATCTTTTATCAGTTTACATAAAAGTTCAAATTGGAAAGAAACCATGTTTTAGAACGTTATTTTATGCTACTCCTTCGTACCAATGAGGAAAGACAAAAGACAAAAATATTAAAGGCCCAGAGGAAAGAAAGGACCACCATGTCCTCCAAGTGGCACATTACCAAACAGTCTCAGTAGGTGTGGCGCTCCGTACACCTGGGACATGGGTGCGTCGGGGTGGTCTGCGAGGATCTCGGCGTACTGCGGCCTCTCGAACTTGTAGAGCAGCTGCGTGCCCAGCATGACGTTGAAGTACTCCTTTATCCCCGCCACAACTTCGTTAACAGCGTACTCCCTGAGGAACGAGCACAACACACCACTGAAAAGAGCTGCAATGGGGACGGATTCAACCAACATCGGAGGGTAAGGGAGTTAGTTAAAGGTGGAACTAATGAGATGACTTGGTACTGAACAGATTTCTTTTACAAAGGAATTTAAAAACAAGAGCAAATAAATCTATTCCAACAATCAACCAGTGAGGAGCAGACTACCCAGCCCTCAGGCTAAGAACGGTCTTTACATCTTAGAGCAGTGCTGGTTTAAAGATTCGTATGTGGGGTGCCAAGAACATGTGTACACGCTTTAAGGGATGTTATCTCCGTATGCCTTTCCGGCACTAAACTGAATCACGGTCTTTATCAAGTGAGTGCTGGCGTCACCACATGACAGGCAGGACAGTCACAGAAAATGGCAGAAGCACGGCTGTTGCGCCATTTGGAAGTGGTGTTTGAAAATCAAGAATGTTGTCCGAGTTTCCCCCACGTTCTCCTTGACTTCTACCTGTGGGGACCTTAAAGGAGGCAGTGTCCCGCAGAAAACCGGCTACACTGGCGGTAACTTAGAAGAAACTGAAAGTGGCATGTGTAGCTTTGGTCAAGCTTGCTCAAGCAGTAGTTGGCCGTCACGAGAAGTGTCTGGACGCTGATGGTCACCACTTCGAGCACCTCTTCTACTTGCAGACATCAAATGTGACCTGTACTCATCTTCCACTAACAGTATATACTACTACGACTTTATAATAGTTTTTTCCTTTCTTAAAATGTATATACTTTTTTTTTGCACCCTCTGTATGTACTTAGAGAAAAGCCTCAATGCTTCTGAAAATAATTGCGATCCAGCCCCCTTAATAAAAAGTTTGCCAGCCAAACCCACGTCACACCAATGAAATTCTACCTTGCTGGTTTCTGACTATATGATTTTAAAGTAAATACACGTTTCAGACAATTCATATGGAAATAAGAATATTTGTTAAGAAAAATGTCTTGGAATATATTATAAAGATGTGTTTCTTACTTATTATCTGTGTTTCCTCGAGATTTCTTGTAATTTGCATAATCCTCCAGAATGGAATCCACATTCTTCTTGGCAGGAAGATAAAAGAGCTGTAACACAAAAATACACTTCAGTACTTTTACTCCTTTTTAAAGAAAATTACCCTGGAAAAGCTTCAATGTGATTACAAAACAGTAAAGGCAGTGGATTCTGACAACTGCACCCTGCTCACTGCTGACGTCACTGCACACACACCTCACGACGTCCCAGTCCCTGTACGCTGCTCACAAGACCCAGGAGCCCAGTGAACGCGGGTCCTTCCCGCGGCCACAAATTCCTAGCAGGCTGCCCTGGGTGCCTCCTGTTCCACTGCACAGGCAGGACATTCTGAGAGGAGGGCCCGTTCTCAATGGTAGAAGATAGGAAACACGCTTCTGTGCCTTTCTCAATTTGCTGAGTAATGATCCTGCTCTAGCAACCTCCAAAACTGAGGATTACCACCTCTTTTTAATCATCGCAGAGTCGTGGACTTTTGTATGTGGGCTCCATTTCAATCCCCTCCAAGTCATTCCTTCTGATGACCAAACTGTTCCGTCTCTGAATTAAAATACTCCTCAGTCAGACCCCGTGAGTACCCCAATCTATACGACCTTTTCCTTAAACACCTTTTTTCCAAACGAGAAAGAACACACTACAACCTGTGGAGCTTCCCAGTCACCTGTTTCTGCCGGGTGATCAGGTCCCAGTCATCAACAAGCCATGGTTTTAGCTCCTCAGGAATCTTTACTTTGACTTCCACTCTGTTCATGAAGGTTTCCTCCTACAATGGAAGAAGGAAAGGAATCTTTAAACCTGTCTTTTCTTGCTGAACAGCAACCTCCGCAAAAGAAGGCTTTTCTTTGGGGACAGTGGACACAAACTCTCTGAAGCACTCAGAAGGCTGCCAGACCGTTGTAACTGAGACCGGACAGCCAGCCATCGCATCTTGGAAGATAACTGGTCTACTGGGTGCTTTTTCATGTGAAGGCAAAAATTCTTCAGCAAATTTCCTTTCCTTCTATAAACATACATTCTTTCAGTGTTCACCTATTGTATTGTTAGTATCTTCCTATTTATTGCTGCTATTTAACAATACAATTGCTTACATGACATTAAATGTATTGACTTCTAGTGAAGTCTTAACTGCCTAATGGAGCCTGATTCTCACAGCATATTGCCTCATAAATATACCACTGCTTTGTAACCTCAGTTTCAGAAATGTAAAATGTGAGTTAAAAATTACAATCCTGTCTTCAAACCAATAACTTTGGAAGTTGTAAGTATTTATTAGAATAAGATCGTTTACCACTTAGGAATTTAAAGCTATTATACCATCGCTTCTTGGCCTTTTGGCTAAGATCAAGTGCTAGTATACACACACACGTGTGGAAGAAACAGGTTTTTGTGGAATTTTTTATGGGTTTATTAAGTCATCTGGGAACATACTAAGCCATCTAATGTGACCTCCTAAGTCTACACAGTAAGTCTTAAACATCAATAGGTTCTCTGACTTGAAGCAAAATGACATATAATAAAACCAATTTTAACACAGGCTAATTGGTACAGACAAGAGTTAAGTTCCTACAGCGTCTCATCAACATAACAAACTGACACTGAATAAAATGACGACATTTGAGGACCTGATGTCCAGTCCAACACCAAAGACACATTTAGTCTTGTACACAACCACAGAGCTTACACACAAACATATGATGACAAGTTGTAAAGGAGGGGTGAGCAGGGACACACCTAGAGTTACAAGTGAAAAACATATATACCAATATATCCTCCATCCAAAAATGGGTATCTTTTCATTTCAGGAGGTAACCATGTTAACAATGCTTTTGAGACCCCAAGGTTCTATGACTATTTCATTGTGTTGCAACATGTAAGGAACTATAAGGAACAACTCACGTTTTCAACAGTAGGATCTACCCGGGCCCTCTTCTTGCGAGGAGGCTGAGGTGTCTCACTCGTGCTGCCACCGTCTCCATTGCCCGGTGCTGTAAGAGGTCCAAGAGGAGGAGAGATTTTTGGCTTATTAAATGAGAAACTCTTAACTCTACCAGACCTGAGGCCCTGCACCTAACTGTCCCCTATACCTGGGCTTCTGAGCATTAAAGAGAAAAAACCAACATGATATAGAAAAACGTTAGTTCCATGCAAACAAGTGGTTAGAATAAGATGGAACTTGGAGTCATGTTTTTCACGTACGAGGCCCAGTACCGAAAAGTAGGTACAGCGGTCTAGTGGCCGATTCGGAAATGGCCGAAAAACCGGTACAGCGGGATGGTAGGGTTAAGAGAAACAGTCTCATGACACACTCTCCTTTCCTTTTTTACGTTACATAAGCTGTCACTTGAATCTGCATTAAAGACTCACATTCTTACAAGTAGAACTTTTATAGACAGCTGTACAAAACACTAAGGCAAAATTTAATACTGCCACCTTACATTTCTTTGAAAAAGTTATCTTCGGGGTTCCTCAGTAAGAGTAAAGAACATGGAAATAATACAGGCTTACAGTTTCTCCACGGTGAAGAGAGCATCACAGTGAGGTTTCCACCACTGCGAGGGCTGTCCAGAAAGGACCCAGTCACGTACCGTGAAAACCAGAGGCGTTTGTGGCTGGCGTCCTCCCAGACAGCCCTCACCCGTGCCTACCTCCACAGTAACGCTGTGATTCACACGTGAGATCGTCGATAAACATGGTCATCTTCCGCTAAAAAACTTCCTAACTTTTAAATTTTTAGACAATTCAAAATTCAAATATTATAAAGGTAAAATAATTAATTTTAAGAAAATGAATATTCTTACTTTTCTGTTTGTTCTTTTTTGTTTTCCTGAAAGGAGGGGAGAAGAAGGAGAAAGGTAAGTCATCACTGTCAGTAAAACTGCCTGGTTCACAGCCCTTTCAGCAGGGTAAGCGCACAGACACTGCTGTGAATAGGGTCAGGGAATGACTGAACAGTCCCTGCTCAGACACAGGGTTCTTACTGACGGCCGGCTAAATCCACTTAACCATAAACAAACCAAGGCCACGTCGGAAGCCCTCTTGCCGGGGTTATAGTATTAAGTTTTAAGGTTATAGCATGTAAGTTATAAATACATAGCTGATAATTTGACTTTAAATTTCTGTTTTACGACTAATCTGTTACTCCACTCTCATTGGCCCAAACTGTTTCACTTTATTTTTTCCTCTGAAGTGCAGTCCCTCCTGTCCAACACCAGGTACTCTATGTCCTCCCACGTGCAGAACAGTTAATATCTCCTTCCACTTGAGTTACCACCTCTAGTAGCAACTTACATCTATTTATGACCGCCAAGCAGTAAACTACTCCTTCTACTATTTTCTTCATAATTACTTTGAGAACACATGAAAATGTCTGCAACGCTCCCGTTTCCGTTTTGAATACACACTAACACAACGGGCATCGCGGCCGAGTATCGTGTATAAAAAAGCAGCGTGCAAACTGAAAGCAAAGACAGGGCTGCTCACACTTCCACGTTCTTCTGCTGTAGGCCAGACGTCTTCTTCCCTGGAGCGGCGCCTCGCATCTTCCCCTCCGCGTACTGCTCCCTTCAAAGCAATGCCAACAGTCACCCTAGGACAAGCACTTACCCAGAAAATGACGAGGCCAGCCTGACTCCACCGCGCAAGTCAAGTTCAAACAGAGGCCCCGAGACTACACCCATTCTGGTGTAACGTTTCTAATGAGTTGGACAAACAGATGCTGTATTTATAGAAAAATCCAACAATTCAGGAAAAGGAGCAAAAGACCTAAGATTTTTCTCTTCTACATCTACCAAAATTAAAATACAGTAATAGGTGACAGCAACAGACTGTGTCTCATACAAATGAAAATCACATTTGTTTTGAAATATTCATTAATCTCAAGGTTTTCTTTCATCTTTTATCATCTCAGTTTCCATGACATACATTTCAGCTCTGAAATTAAAGGAACACAATTACCCTACAGACACCCCGTCTCTGAGACTCTTTTTCTCAATGTGCTCTCACAGATGAAGGGTGGCAATGCGGACACCCCTTCTCGCTTGCTTCCCTGTCCCCAGTGGACCTTGCACAGCGCCCAGGCGAAAAGGTAACAATGCATTTGCAACCACACAATTCCCAGGAACATCCTGCTACCTGCTACCTGCCCCTCAGGACAGACTCAAGAAGTAAGACAGGTATGCTACTTCCGTTTCCTAGCAAAGGCTCCTCTGATCACTTCAAGTCAAAGCCAAAGGCAGCGGCCGCCAGCCACCATGATTTCACTTTACAGGCAGACAGCCAACGTGGTTTCCATTGCTCAGTGCGTCTCCAGAAGTTAATTGACATGCCTCTCCCCTCACATTCATGCTGCACAACAAACTCACTGATTCGCTTTTTGAAGTTCTCGCTGTTTCTGCAGGTTGGTGTCCACGTATTTGAGCACTCTGCTTTCTGGAACCCATTCATCCCAACTGGAAGAGAGAAGAGTTAAAATGTCATTCCAAACAGTTGCACTTTATTCACACTCTGTCCTCCAATTACTTTTTTAGAGGTCGAAGAGGCAAGACTGTGGATTTCTCTGAAGTAATCTGATGAACGGGGACTACAAAACCATTCTCAACTAAAATGAGACTCTAGTGGAAACCTCCTGTTTTGTAAAGGAAGTGAGCGTCGTAGTCTCACAGCAGCACTCCGAAATCTCAACTGCCAGAGTCTGAAAGCAAATTATTTACATCATTTTTCCACAGAGCAGGAGTGTGGCATTTTACGTAAGCGTTCCTAAGCAATTATGCTCACAGAGGATACCTTAAAGAATTTTTAAGAAACTAATGAAGCACAGGAGTCCATAATAAACTCACTTTTTAAAGAGCTAAAACCAACTGGCTACTCAGTCAGGGTAACAGTAATGACACAGAGCTCTCTGTGCCTTAGGTTCATGACCTGTAAAATGGGGACATGGTACCAATGTCACAGGACTGTCATGAGATTTACGTAATACATGTAAAACACATCAGATTTTGACACACTGACACACACGCGCGCACACACACTCAAGGAATGTCAGAAACATACTAGGAAGTCTCTAATACCCAAATACCATTCAGAAGACTCAGCTCAGACTGTAAGTCAAGTATCACAATGGTTATTAGGCTGCACCACACTTAACACCCTCACTCACCCACAGACAAGGCACTAGCTTCCAAGATGGCTCCTAACGAACCGGAAGGCAGACTCCGCTGCCCTCTTAAATGACCTGAGTGCCAAGGCCTTCTGGCACTTAGAGAAGCTCCTTAAAACACAGTTTCTCCCGTGGACGGTTATTTACAAAGGGGAAGCAAGCAAGCTACTCCAGAGGAATGCTTAACTGTCCCTGCAGCAGCTCTTTTCTCTGGCTGATGGAGCTCCTTTAGCGACACAGTAAATGTATCCTAAACGCAAAGCCTCTGAGCGAACGGTTTCCCACCTGCGACCTCTCACAGAGGACAGCCGAAAGGGGAATGAATAAACAGCAACCCTCAACACGACTTCCTAGAGAGAACTGTAAACATGCATTTACCTAGCAGTCAGGAGGGGGTGGTGTACTGAGGGAGCTCCTTCAGCAACAGGAAAAAGGGCTACAATATCCTCACGTGTCTTCCAAGCTTTCTCAGAGCGCCTGGGCCTCACAGCACTTCTGATACAGACAGCACAGCACAAAGGAGTCTCAGTAACTAGGCGCAGAACTCGACTCAAGTTTTAAGATTTATTTACAAATGGATATGTAAGTGTCTGTGTCAACAAATTCCAATAAGGTTTATGAAAATTTAGAAATATCTATTGTGCTTTTGAAAACAGTATATAATATTTACTGAAGTTTAAGAAAATCCCAATTTGGAGATTGGGCTTTTGTTGTATAATTTTTTGTAAGTAAGGTATTCTACAACCCTTTTACGAAATGAATGTTTTCTTTTTACATATCTACGTCTATTCCAATTCTAAGTTAAAGGGAGCTAGCCAATTTTTACTTATAACAAAGTTACATTTAAGAGCCTTGCAAATCCCTTTCCCCAATATAGTAAAATGCATCTAAATAAGCACCTTGATCTAAAAACCAAATCGATTCTACAGTGTCCTTCACACGTCAGTTCAAAAACCCTGCTGAACTGCAAGGGAAATGAAACAGTTACCTTTTGCTCTGAGGGACATCACTAAGGTAGTAACTGAAGGCCAAACATTCAGCAAAATTTATGCATAGAGTAAGCATTAAAACATTTCAGCATCTTCCAAGCTACACTGTAACTGACTCCCACAGTCGCATCACTGAATGAAAGCTAACACACATGCTGGGCGTGTGAAGAACTCCCCCTTTCAAATTTAAACTTTAAAGTATAAAGGCTTTTTAAAATACTAAAGATCAAAATTTTCAACATTACATATATTTATTCGCATACAAAGTCAACTATAAAAATAAATTGTGATATGTTAATTGTCCTCAGTAGAGCTACAAAAATATTAACAAAAAAGCTCTAGTAGAAAGTGCCATTTTAAAATTTTTCTTCCCAAGAAGGAAAGAATATATAATATAAAATTAGGTGAAAACAAAATAAAATCTATGGAGCCTATCATTTTATTGGTGTTACTGGACAATAATATAACAAAGGCAAAACGTGAAATGAGAAAATACAAGAGTTTGGTATTTCCACAATTTATAAAGTTCAAATGCCATTTAATACCCAGGCTTTAAACTATACACATCTACATGTAATTTTATACACAGTATTTCTATGAAGCATTACTGAAAGCGCTGAGCACAAAACCTATGTTCACAGCTCTGCGTGCCTAGTACTGCCTGCCCATCGTTATTAGGTTTTACGTTACCAGTAACGGGGGAGGGGGGGCACGAGTTATCAGAATGTGCTTTTACACATTTCCATTTCCACCTTGCTACAGTTATACTAACGGAAGGAAAGTTAAAGGGCCTGATGGTATTTCTTCTTCATCTAAAAAAATTTGTGAAAACATTTTCCAACAGAGAAAACTAACTGGGTTGGGCACATGGTCAGGGAACTATATGAAAAAGGACCAGAGTCACAGGACTAGTAAACATCGTGAAGAAAGCCACCTTTCCACAGGACCTCCACCGTCCTCAAAGCAGACGGCACTGCTCGCGTGGAGGAGCGCATACCAGAGCACAGCCCAAACCACGGAAAGCATTAGAAGCTGCTCTGCTAGTAAGCAGCTCCTGAACCACTACTCCTCCTGGCAGTGCTGCCTATCTTTGAAGGACCAAACACCATTAATGAAAGTAATTTAAAATCTCTCATCATAGAAGTTACAGGCTATTCAATTACAAGCACCAAACTGAGTAAAATTATTAGATGTGTTATTTGTGGGCCCCGAGATGAAAGAACCATCACTTAAAATGAGCTGCCACAGCTGGACGTTCCAGAAAGCGTTCGATCTATAACCACGCCCACTCCTGGTAAAAAATAAATACACCAACTGCTTAAAAAATAAAAATAGTCTAACTCTTCAGGATGGAAAATTAGGTTTTGTAATTAAAATCCTATGCCTGTATTGACCCACAAGAAATCACTCTGTCAACACTTAATTACACCTCCGAAGTTCGGAACGCCGGAGGTGGTCGTTACTGCCAATCAAACAATCTCTAGCCCTTTCCCTTGGTTAGGTGAGAAAATCCAACTGGCTCTGACATAATGTACAGTTGCTGAGTTTGAGCTAAAGCAAAGAAACTCAAGCCGTCCTAAAATGTACCAAAACCAAAACCAAAACAAAACAAAACAAAAAAAAAGGTAGTTGGTTAACTATCAGACACTATATTGGAACACAAGAAGTACTCCAAAGCATTTTTAAAAATGGCTGCATGTCCTGATTTTTACTGCACTCTGATCATACTCAGTAATTCACTGTTGCTGCAAAATGCACACCACTAAAATGGTATGCGAATTAAGTTTACGCCTGTGCAGTCTGGGTGCAAGCTGCCTCTGTAAATGACACATAAAACACTGCTTTTAAAGGTCTAATACTCACTTTTTATTCCAACCACTGTAATGTATGAAGTACTTCACTTGTTTGTCCTTTATGGCAACCTTTACACACTGAAATAAAAACGAAAACATTTCAATGAGAAATATTAAATAATGTATCTACCTGGTTATTAAAGTATCCAATCTTTCAAAGACATTCTCTACACTTAAATTCTTTGGTGGTCAAAATGAACCCTCCAAAAAGTGACTCCCTGAAAGATCATATAAATGTTTAGATTACTAAGTACTAAGAGTTATAAAACTGCCAAACTGTCACAATTTGTTGGAGTAAGTCCAACCAAGCTGAACAAGCATAACGGGTCACATTGAACCCTGAAGCCATGGGCTGGGTACGCTAGCCAAGGACAGCTAATGCACGTGATTTTGTGCTTTCTCAAAGTTTAATCAGAAGCTGTATGTTCAAAACCAAGTTCAGTTAAAGAAAAATATTTACAACATACCATATTTTGCCATGTATAATGTGCTCCCACATTTCTGGCCCGAACTCCCAGGGGGGAATCTTCCATTTTTATTTTTTTAAATCAAATTTTTATTTGTTTATATTTAGGTACATGGTTTTTGTATTATGAAGAAATTTTAGCATTTAATTTTTATTTATTTTATTTTTCTTTTTTGATGTTCTTTTTTTTTTTTTTTTAATGTGGGTAGCTCCCTGGCTGGGAATCGAACCCAGGACGCAGCACTGACAGTGCCAAAGCCCCAGCCACTACACCACCAGGGAGCGCCAGCATTTATTTTTTAACTTAAGTCATATGTGGAATATAAAACTGAAAGCCACAAAGAAACAAAAACTCATCGACACAGTCACTAGTCTAGTGGTTACCGGAGGGTAAGGGTAGAGGAGGGAGGGGGAGTCAAATACATGGTGATGGAAGAACTGACTCTGGGGGGTGAACACAAAATGCAACACGTAAACGATGCACTGTAGAATTATACACCTGGAACCTATGTAATCTTTACTAACCAATGTCACCCCAATAAATTTAACAATTAAAAATTACAATTATCGTATTCCAGGGTAATATTTTGTTTTTCTTGGTGGTTCCCTGGCTGAGAGTTGAACCCAGACTGCGGCAGAGAGGTATTTTGCATATGGTTATCATTACTGACTTCCAGACTTATACTTTTATCTCATAAGTATTAATAATAAGAATTGAGAAAATTACTAGGTCCGACAATTAAGTTCACAAACTCATCCTAGAAGAAGTGCTACGTACCTCAGTACTGAATATTGTCATAGTCACCTTCCAAGTACTCCTCTTGGGAAGCTATGCAGTGACTAGTCCATCTGTCAAAGCAATTTTGGAACTTTTTTCCTGGAATGGCCATCAGAGCTGTCATCAGACCCAAAATCTGACAATTAAGTTGTTTGTACAGTGCTGCCAACATAAGCGCACAGTGGCAAGTTCACAAACTTAACTGTCAGATTCAGGGTACAATGGCAGCTCTGATGGCTATTCCAGGAAAAGTTTCAAAACTGCTGAGAAGGGTGGACTAGCGCCTGGCCTCAGTGCATAGCTTCCCAAGGAGAGGACTTCGAAGGTGACCGCTATGATATTCAGCAATGAGTTATGTAGCACTTCTTCAAGGATGAGTTGAGAAATTATAAAAATTGTCCAACTTCATGTCTATGTATTTAAAACAAGTCTAAAAAGTAGTGACAATGGTTATTTATTCACACGGACTTTACAACTTAAGGCTATTTTCAGACACACAAACTATTCACCAAGAATGTATGTAGAAATAGCCATCAACAAAATATGTTGTTTTGTATACCATGGTTTATTTAAAAAAAAAAAAAAAAACAAAACTACAACTGTTAAATAGTTGTGTCTTAAATATTCGTCCTAAGAAAGTTAAGAGAAACAAATTACTAGAAACATCTAACTTTGAAATGCTTTATTCCATTTATCTTTGGTGAAGTGTAAAATCGTTTTTAGAACCTGAACACAACACTGATACAGACAGAGGGAGCCTCCGGATTCAAACTCTGCCAGACCAGACGATCCAACTCGTAAGAGTTAAATGCCCTCGTTTTCAATGCTAGCTGTTTACCTTTAATGGGATGTAATTAGCTCAGCGCTTACTCAGCGTACCATACTTGCATATAAAAATGACCCTGGCACTACTTTCTTTCAATTCATTAATTACACAATTACCTGCTCCCATGAATAATCAACGTTCTACCTGTCCCCTCAAACGCTCCTTCTAAACACTGGATGAATGGGACAAGGTAGCGATGCTTCACCTGCCCCACTGAGCAAGCAGGAAGACAAGCAGAGGGAAAAAACGAGGAACTCCACAAACCGATGAAAAAGTGGTTTTCATACCTTTGCTTCATAAAGAAGAGGCCCGTGAAAGCACAGCACGCGCTCACCTGTAAAAGGAACAAGGTAATGGGTTAATGGTAACTTCTCTTCACACAGAAGAGTCACAACTGAGGGAGCCAGCACACTTGAACTATGGTATTCCACACACAGAAACAGGACAGGAGGAGAAGCTACGCGTATCAACACTTCAGATCCAACTTCAACAGTACCCTATGAGGAAAACTCCTTAGTTATCTGACATAAACAATAAAATAACAATTAGAATGTTAATTTATTTAAATAACCAGACCCTCTATCACCTGCTAAGCAAATAAACTCTAACAGCTACCAATCCGCAAGTCTGGTTGGTTTTCACAATTCTCAAAACATGTTACAAGTTTAGGGCTTTATGCTCTACCAGTATCTTCTAATCCTTTTCTAACTAAAATAGTCTCCACATTAAAATTGCAATGTACTTCGGAAATGACTGGGTTGGTTTGTTTTAAGGTTCGTGTTCATGCCTTCAGTGTGTTCAATACAGTTCTGGGCACTGGGCTGCTTCAATGAACAAAAAACATAAGCAAGAGGGGAGGAAGGCTGGGGAGCCAGGTGAAAAAAGGGGAAGGGATTAAGAAACACAAGTTGGCAGTTACAGAACAGTCACAGGGATGTGAAGTAGAGCACAGTCAATGATGTTGCAACTACGTAGCGTGCCTGGGTGTACTAGACTAAGGAGGGAACACTGCCTGACTTCTATATCTAACCGCTATGCTATACTTCTGCTTTTTTTTTTTTTTTTGGTATGTGGGTAGTTCCCTGGCTGGGAATCAAACGCAGGCCTCAGAGTTGACAGCGCCGAAGCCTTAAGCCACTACACCACCAGGGAACTCCCTATACTTCTGGAACTCAAATAATATCAAATATTAACTCTAACTGGAAAAAAAAAACAAAAAAACAAAAAAACTTTTGAAGTAGACAGAGAGCTGGGGAAAAAAACAGAAAAGAGCTCTAACCTTTGGAAGTTACACTCGCTCTATACTGAACCTACCATTAAGACTTGCACACTAAGTAAAACGGAAGGGACAGCAGTGAGACCTGGCAGCCACCTCTGCTTACCAGAAAAATCAAGTAGGCAATTCTGGGCAGGACTCAAGATTACATTTCGCTGAAGTGAAAACAGATTTCTTGCACATTATTTTCAGTCCACTTGGTTTTAACAGACCCACAGATAACAAAAGTGCTCTGACACAGCCAGCTCTCTTAGCTGTAAAATTAAATTAAAATAGCCTGGTAGCTCAATTCTAAAGAGACGAAAGGGCAACTTGGGTTTCAGCATTTTAAAAAATTACCACTGCTTTTAAAAACATAGTTTTCAAAACTGACCACAACTTATAAACCTTCAACCTGAAACAGCATTCCCCCACAGCAAATCTGTACACTCACTTCCAACACATTTACCCAGCATCTTTCACACACTGGCCTGTGCCAGGCACTGTCGGACGAATGGGGGACATCAACATGTACGCAAACAGTTTGGCACCATTTCCTGGATTTAATATTTTAACTATCTCCATGAACGTAAGGGTGACTGAGGAGCTATTATACAGGTCACAGGGAAGGGTTCAAGCAGAGGATGACGACTGGTACAAAAGCAGAAACAAGATGACACTATCCCATTACTACTCGAATACAAATAGTTCACCAGCACTGGAGCACAGAATAAACATGTTAACAGTAGAAATGAAAGTTATACAGGTCATGGAATGCTTTACATTCATGTTATGAAATCTGAACTTTATTCTGTGCAGGACTCCCAAATCTGATCAAGAACCTCTTGGAGCAGTTTTTATAACTACAGATTTTCAAGCCTCACCAGAGAACTGGGTCAGAATCCCCCCAAGCAGACCCAGTAACTTTACCTTGATCAACTTCTCTATGTATTAACAATGCTCGTGCAGTGGTCCGTCCACTCTGAACAAGCAGTGCCCGAGGTTGCTGGCCCTACGCAGAGCTTAAAGTGGAGATTGGAAATGCAGAGACCACTCAGACTTCTCCCAACAGCCAGGGCTAACCTACATAGGCCTGAACCAAAAGCAGCTAAAAGGAAAAGACAGCTAAGCAAAAGCACAGAGTCCAGGCTAGTAGGAGCATTAAACACAACAGGAAATGGAGGGAGGGAGGGATTTAGATCCATTTTGGAGTATGTTAAAGTGGCTACAGCACATCCAAAGTGGAGCCACCTAGAAAGCATGTGCGTACACATGTCTGCAGCTCAGGAGAGACCTGACGTGGAGTCATTGTTGAATATGACGGGGATGCAAATAAGCTAATGGACAGCAGCATCAAAGATCAGATCTCTTAAGTTCGCGCCAGGTACACTTTAAAAGCACTCTGAAAATGGCCTTCTTCCCATCCTTTCAGCTGCTCCTGCCCAAGACAACTGAGGCTAAGGCCCTTTGACCTCCATTCTAGCTACAGGGCCCTAATACTCTGTTGAAAAGAAATGCAAAGCTGTCTGAGGACTATGATGCAGGGTAATAAATGCCTAGTGTTCATGGCGGTGGAGGGAAAGCCTGCTAATTGCAGAAAGAGCAAACCACCGAGTTAGATAGTTTTTAAAAACCTTTCTCCATTCTTAAAACTTTTCTAATTTCAAACTATATTCTGCCCAATGCTCTCGAATTCAAG
This sequence comes from Lyroderma lyra, assembly GCA_004026885.1. Classification (NCBI taxonomy): domain Eukaryota; kingdom Metazoa; phylum Chordata; class Mammalia; order Chiroptera; family Megadermatidae; genus Lyroderma; species Lyroderma lyra. The sequence continues at coordinate 17,857 of PVJL010011845.1, read as the reverse complement.
ATTAGTAAAATTCCAATGCACCATCCTCCCACTGGTTTGTGCTTACTAGGAACCTCAAAGGCCAGCCCCAGCCCTTCTCCTAATTCCTGAGAAGGCAAAGGGCTCCCTCTGCCAATGGGCTAGATGCTCAACAGTCTTCTTTACCCCATACACTTTAACAAAATTTCAAGTGAACACCAACTCCCGTGCAAAATGGCTCCTGTGCTGTAAAACTGCTTATATACATAGGTTGTACCGTTTTAAATGAGAAAAACTTTCAGTGTATGTGCTGCTGAAGCAAGCACAAGAGAAACCTTTTGAGTTTAAAGGAATCATGAAAAAATTCCTATTTCTGATAATTCGTATTTCCCCCATCACGTAAGTTCAGTTCTCCTGCAGTGTTCTGCTACAATTCTGTCAGCATTGACGTGATAGTCCCTTTTCCTTACAAAATACTGTGGGCGTGTCATATAAATAAATAACTGTAACTTCTTAATGCATTATTTATACGACATGCTCCGGAGAAAGGACTATTACGTCAATGCTAACAGAACACTGCAGAAGAACTAAACTCATGCACAGCCCAGCGTTGACACAAGAAGAGTAGGGGCACCCCCAGGTGCCTCGCTGGCTCTCACAGCCTCACTTTAACTTAAGGGTACCTGGCTCCCACGCTTCTCTGCTCCACCACTATCCAGCGCATGGACTCTGATGCACTGTTAACCCCTCACCCTACCATCCTTCCAGTTCAGAACTAAACCACGTGCCGGGAAAGCCATTATCCCACCACTCGGCGACTCTCCCGCCCTGTCCCACCGTGCAGATGAACCCTATCATCCACCCTTGCCGGTCTTGTGAAGCCCGTGGGCCTTTTCCTAGAATGTTTTTGTAAATACATAAAACACAGAGAACTACAAAGGATACAACTATAATTAGACAGCAAGACATTTTAAGAATCATTTTCTGTATTATTACCTGAACGCAATCGATGCAGTAAACACTGGCTGCTGGCCCAGCACACTGCCGTAGTGTTGGAAGTGACGAGCACACACGACAGCGCCTACACCTCCCACCACTGTAATGCTGGGGTATGGACACACTGCTAATACTGCGCAGGTCTTTTTTTTTTTTTTTTTTTTTTTGGAGGGGGAGCTATATTCCTAAATAAATTTCAGTCAGACAATTAAAAAAAAGTTTTTTCCCGTCCAAGTTCACGAACCTTCTGAACTATACACCCTCTGACTCTAGAGTAAGAAATCTTTGCTCTGCAGCACCTAACAACAACAAAAAAGGATCCACAGAAGCTCACCAATCACAGCTTCTCAAGGTGGGTGCGAACAGGTTAAGAGCCAATCATGATAAAAAAAAAAAAAATACCCGTAAAAACCTCTTCAGTATCCCATAAAGTTACGATACACTCGGGCTTTAGGTAAGCCTCTGAAAGTGATTCTAAAACACTTTTGAGCTTGAAAATCCCTACAAAGAACCATTTTGGCCGCCGCGTCGCTATCGACGCCTGTAGCGACGGAGGGACGTGCACAGCGTCCCCGCTGGCCTGCAGGGCCTCGCTCCCATCTCGGCTTTTGCTATTAGGCCTCCGCTTCGGCCTACGTGAAAAGTGCACGCTGCCTCCCACCCGCGGCCGGGTTCCGCCGTCAGGCCATCCAAAGCCACGATGAAACCTCGCTCGGCCCCAAGAGCCCCGTTAAGCAACGGTTACTGCCACGAGTCCGTGCACCGCGGCACCGGCAGGAGGACGCGTGCGCCCCGGGGCTCCGGCACAGACGCCGCAGAAAGCTGCCCGAGAGCGGCGTGATTGCCCTTCGCGCGAGCCGCCGCCCCGCCAGCGCGCATGGGCGGCGCGGACGCCGAGCGACGCCTCCCGGCGGCACAAAGCCGCCGCCGCCGCCCGCCCCGGCGAGGGCGCGGGGGCCGCCGGCCGCCATCTTGCGGCGGCCATTTCGCGGCGCCGCTCGGAAGCCCGTCCGCCCCGCCGCCGCCCTCCAGCGCCGCCGCCGCCCCGGGGTTTGGGGTCCGGGGCTCGAGGCAGGCCCCGAGTGCGGCCGTTGTCCACCCGCCGGCGCGCGCTCCCCGCCACATCGCCGACCCCGCGCGCCGCCATGGCGCCCAGCCCTCCCGCCACAGCGCCTTCCCCGGCGCCGCCGCCGGCCCCCGGACCACGCCCGCCCGCCATCCGCCGCCCCCGCAGCCCTGCGGACGCCCGCGGGGCGCCCGGGCCTCCGACCAGAGCGCTTCCCCGCGCGCCGCGCCCCAACGCCCGCCGCAATGCGCTTCTGCACAAAGCGCGCGGGCCCCGCGCCCGCCCCGCCGCCGCCGTGAGGCGCCTCTCCCCGGGCCCCACACACTCACCCTCCTGGAATTTAGGCTTCGGGTCCTGCTTCGGCGCCATTTATAGGGATTCGCCGCCGCCGCCTCCTGCTCCCACCACTCGGACTACCGCCCCCCGCTCTCCAGCCCACCCAGCTCCGCGTCACACGCCGTGGGCAGCGCCAGCTCCGGATCCCCGGCGCGATTTGCCGGCGCCAGCACACCTCACACAGCCGCGACTGCGCAGCCGCGTCTTCCCAGCCACCGCCCGCCGCGCACGCGCCTAGCGCAGCGCCGCCCGGGGCACGCCGGGAGCGGTAGTTCCGGCCGGTGCGCTGGCGAGCAGGGGCGCCCCTCCCATCCCCCATCCTCTGTAGTGCCCCCCATCCCCCATCCCCGGGGGTTGGTGAACCCCGGGTTGATTTTGAGCAGTATTGGGGCGCAGCGCTAGAAGCGGTGTCTCACCAGCAATAAAGAGCGGGAAAGGCCCACCGTGCAGCCTCACGGGCGACACGGGTCACCAGGATGTGGCGCGAAAGGCCTGCGAGGAAAGATCCCTCTCCAGCACTCCCGACGGCGGTTCCAAGGGGTGTCCGCGTGGGGCAGCGTGAAGGCCTGCAGGCCGGCCACCATCCGCGAGCTCCCCTCCAGCCCGCGTCGGTTGCCGACCGCAGGGGCTTCGCGCCCAGCCGGCGGGAAGCAGGGCCTCGCCCCGGAGAAGGCCGAGGCCAACAGCGCGCTGCAGCACCCGGGGCCGGTGCAGCCCGGCGCTGCTCCTGCAGCCCACGACCTCGTCCAGGAGGTTCGCACCGAGGGAACGCACGTCCGCACGTCGTTCCCCTGCTCGAAAGCCCGTAGGTCGCTCAGCTTGCAAACCCCATTTACGGTGAGCACCGCACAGAAAGGCCGAGTGCCCAACGCACCTTACGGAGGAGCCCCAACATCCACCCGGGGCTTACGCTCGTCCCCGGGCTGCCCTAAGTCCTCCCCTGAACGGCTGTGCACCCCACAGCTGCAGACCCTCTCCACGTCTCTGACTCCAACTTCCCCTTCGACCTGCCCTCCTCTAACACCGCCTTTCTTTGAACACAGACCCCGAGAACCCTCATTCCAGGAGTCTCCGCCATCTTGTCTGTCCTGGTCCACGGAAGCTTCACGAAAGGGGCCATGGCCTCTTTGTGACCTCACTCGCCACACCAGCACGGCCTGGTGGTACACTTCCTTTTTTTTCCAAAACGTGTTGAACACAAAACAATTCAAAAGCAAGAATACTATCAAAATAAATTTTTTTAATACAAAAATGAAGACAGTGGCAACTCCCTTTCGCCCCTCCATCCCTTATCGGCCCCGCACCCGACATCAATAAGGTATAAACATTAAAATGGAAACTCCCTTCCCAATAATATTGTAGTTTGTGGTCACTGTAGGGTGACCACCTCGCAGGGGGAGGGGACAACCCTGAGCCCCTAAGAAACAGCGGGAGGACAGACCAATAGAATCCCAGAAGAGAGAAGGGGACCCAGGGAAACTTTTTTTTTTTTTTTTTTTTTTTTTTTTGCTTTTTGGTATGTGGGTAGCTCCCTGGCTGGGAATCGAACCCAGGCCGCGGCGCTGACAGTGCAAGCGCCGAAGCCTTAAGCCACTACACCATCAGGGAACTCCCGGGAAACTTCCTAAAGTCGCACAGGCACATTCGCGCAAAGAGCTGTCCTGTGCGGTTAACTTTTCCTCGTTATCAGAGTAAAAATACTCGCTTAGGTGGAGATTGAAGATAGTAATGAGACGCGTGATGCACATGTAGGTAACCCTGGGCAGGGCCCCAGAGTGCTCCCTTACTCGTCAAGCTTTCCCTCTCACAAAGCCTTTCCCTCTGCAAAACTGTTTTGCCCATTCTTTGGGTTTCTATCCTGAGAAGGTCAAGGACCCCCGCATGGAGAACAATTGCAGTCCTCTGGGACTGCCGTAATGGCAGCCACAGACTGGGTTGCCTACAGGACAAGTGTACTGTCTCATGGTTCCGGAGGTGAGAAGTCCAAAATCAAGGTGTTGGCGGGGTTGCTTCCGTCCAGGGCTGTGCTTGCCTCTCCCCTGGTTGCTGGCCATCTCTGCTGGGGCTCGTAGCAGCTTCTCCCCGACCTCTGCCTTGGTCTGCACATGGCCTCTTCCCGTGTGTCTGTCTGGAAATTTCCCCCGTTTGTAAAGACACCAGCCGTGCTGGATGAAGGGCACATTCTACTTCTACCCCAGATGACCGTTATCTAACTCAGTCCATCTACAAACAACCCTCTTCCCTTCCAAAGACGTATTCTACGGCACTAGAGGTTAGGAATGCTACACACGAATTTTAGGGCAACACAAGCCACCCCCTAACCCAGATCCTCCTTATGAAATGGAGGTATGATATCTTCATTGACTTCTCATGAGTTTAGCAGTTCGTTGGCTTTTCTCTGCCCAGGTTCACCTCCGGAAAGTTCCCACGTCCCCTCCCATCACCCAGAGATTAAGTGCTCCTGTGCAATAACAGGGGTACTTAGGGCCCCTCCCCTCCAATGCTGAAAATTTCCATGTGTTTCTTCCAAAGTCTGAAATGGTGTCTTGGAGTTAACACATGGTAATTGTGGACAACGTTGGCGAATTGCTGAGAACGACAGAAAATCAGACAAAGATTTTGCAGACGTTAACATAAAAGCAAAATGTGTTGCCCCAAGAAATGGAGTTGTTTTTCTGAAAACATCTGTAGGAAAATATAATTCCTCGTTTTGAGGCATGTTTTGAGGTTAAAAATGGCTGATGGAACATTTTTTTTTCAGTTTGAGTTACGTCGGGGAGACAAAGGATGAAAATGTCCTAAGGGCCTGTTCACAATCGCCACCTGGTTGGGGAATGTTCCACAATATTCCAGTGGTTTGGAGGGCCCACCATTGCCACCAGTCCTTCCACAGGCAGAAAGCAAAGGAGCTCACTTCCAGGCATTTGCAGATGGGAAACGAATGTGCACAGCAGCCCGGGGCACAGAGCTGGTCTCCAAAGCCATCTTATTGCACAGCGTTTAGTTACAAACGCCCGTGTCAAAAGCATGGACAGGGGTCACCCTGGCACTGTTTATGAAGGCCACAACTTCCTGCCTTCTCGTGCCTTCTGACCCCCTGGCCTTCGGCGTCCCCCTGCAGTTGCATGGACGACTCGGTGACAACTGTTTCTCTACACCAGCTAATCTTTCACGGGCCACCCGCTATGGGAGGACATGGCCCCTTTGAAGCACTTCACTCTTACGAGCATTCCGTCTTGAATCGTTTGGAAATGAGAAAGCCCCGGCTTGAAAGTCGGTGGGCGAAAAGAACCGAAATCGGTAAAACGGGGATCTCTGCACGAGGCCCGGAAAATATGCGACCGCCCAACGTGGGGCTCGAACCCACGACCCTGGGATTAAGAGTCCCATGCTCTACCGACTGAGCTAGCCGGGCAGCTGGGGGAAGCTGCCTCTCCCAGGACTCTTCAAAGAATAAGGTTGTTTCTAACTCGCTCTGAGGCTGACCTTTCGGTGTTAATTATACTGTTTTCATAATTTTTCGGGTGCAACTGGTCACCCCTGTTCAATGGACGTCTCGTATCTGGTTCTGAGCACCCGGATTTACTGTTTATTAAAGCGCATCAAGGGGGCCCTCTAGCGGTCAGCAGGGGAACGGCGGGCGGGTGCAGGAGGGCTGGGACCCCCGTGTCATCCCGGGATCCCCGTGCCGCGGCGGGGGGCCAGGGGGTGTCCCCACGTCTGCGTGCCCTATGCCCAAGCAGCAATGTCCTGCGTCCCTTCGGAGAAGCCCGGAGCCCAGAGCGCGGCTGCGGAGCTGGCCTCTCCTCCCCTAGGGCTTGGGGGTCGCTGAGGTTTTTCTAGAAAGGGGGTTCAGTCACGCCCCGTTGTGCATTCAACAGAAGATGGTGAAAAAGCCTCAAACAGGCTCGGAAATCAATTGAGAAGACCGTGTAGGCTTTGCTCACACGCACACAAAACTGAGAGGGGAGGACATTTACTCCTAGAGACCTATAGCACCTCACTGTGGCAGGGGACATTATTTCAAGTCTCTCCCCACAAAAAATTATATTGGAAATTCGGTAACGGAAGTTATAATTTTCTAATTATAGGTTTTTCTCATAGGAACTATAAGTTCCCAGTTACCAAATAGACCCAGATGATGAGGGAGGGCTCTCCTTGGTACGGACACAAATGAACAAAACACAGTATGGGACAAAGCACCATCTGCCATACCGTTACAGTAGTATAGTTGGTGGCAATCCATCTGCATGACAGAGGGACCAGGTGGTCTCCACCCCCATTGAAAAGTTCATCTGAGGTTTGTGCGTGGTTTACTAACCTTCCGCAAGAGCGGTAATGATCTTCAGTCGTGACAGATGAAGTATGCAAGATCGGTGGTCATCGTGCATTGTCGTCAAAAATGTGTTCCACAGGAAGCAAGGAGGGACGCGGAAACAAGAGGAGTGGCACCCCAAGGACACAATAACAGGAAATCGGAAGATGGGAAATTTTGCAAGGCGCCTGGCCTGGTGTCTTCACCCTTTCAGAAATGACGTGTACTACACGAAAACAGAGACGGGCCCTCCTAATCCAACGCAGCAGGCGAGTCTGGACTGGGTACTGTTTCTAAGTAAACCAACCATAAAAGAGATTTGGGGGTCCACTTGGGAGATTTGAATGGAGTGTAAATATTAGATGAGATGGACATTTACTGCAATGGGGAGGTGGACGTGATTGGCTGGAGGAAGCCGGTTACACCAAGCTCTGTCCTGCCTCAGGGACTTTGCTCCCGCAGGGCCCTCCCTGCAGTGTGTCCCGAGACTGACTCTCACCCAGGGTCTCAGACGAAAGGTCACCTCCTCAGAGAAGTCCTCCCTGACCGTCGTGCCTGTGTCACCAAGCCCCACGCCTACCCCGTCTCCCTCCCATCCCCCATAGTAGCAGCTCAGATTGGGACATAGTTTGAAGGTGAAAATCTTCAAGCTCCCTCTCCTGGGAGGTTCGAATGTTTATAGATTTCAACTATGGTTTCTTCCACACCGTAAGTCCACTACACATTGAGTGACCCTTTATAACGAACACAATACGACCAACTTCAATACACATGTCCTCAAACGCGGTGATACCACCTTCATGTTTGGCTGCTAAGATTCTATTTTCAAGTCTAAAGTTTGCAGGTACGTGTGTAGATTTTTTTGACATTTACTGCCTTCTTATTATGTATCCGTAATGTTATGTTTCAAATTGTTTTATATTTTGTCATTTTGTCTGCACTTCGTTACAAATTTGCATTTTTGATTGGATGTAACAAAGGCTTTAATGTAATTTTTATTAGAAGATTTTGCATTTTGTTCATTGCTGTTATACTTCAACTAACCTGACAGAATGACTGATTGTTACGTCATTGTAGTGGTGGTGTGACTCATCACAAGAAATGTTTTGAGATAGAGTGAATCCATATATTTGTGAATATGATCTTACGTTTTTTTTTCCTTTTAGTAGAAACCTTTCCATCAATATGGAAAACTAAAAAAAAGAAAGAAAGAAAAGAAAATTACTTTCCTTTCCACTGCACAGTCTGGACGTCATAGATTAAAGCTTATTTTTCTGTGAATAAAACTCACCCCATAACATAAAAACAAAAAGACTTTGAAACAAAATGTGATATCCACACACACAGGCGCATGTAAGAGTGCACAGCCTGATGAACACACCCGTGTAGCCGGCACCCACATCAAGAAACAGGCCATGAGCAGCCCCCTAGAAGCCCCTCTAGGCCCCCCCAGGGTAACCACTACCCTCACGTCTAAGAGCAGAGGTTAGCTTGGCCTGTCTTGGTGTTTCTGTCCACGCAAACACACCGTGTGCGTGCGTTAGTGGCTCAGGGGCTGGCTGCCCATGTCCTTTGGTGGGAACCAAAGGGGCCACCTGTGCATGGAGGGGAGCCGTCAGTGTCTTTAACAGGAAGGAGACCAGGAGGGTCAGGAGCCAGTGAGAACCAGGGAAAGAGGGGGACATCTAGAGCAGGGGCCTTGGGGAGGAGGTGGCGGGTGGCCCAGAGCCATGATGGAAACGTCTGTCTGTGACTGCTGGAGGGTGGGTGCTGCTTCATTATATCCAGAGCAGGGGGAAACTCGTGGCTGCCACTTATAGATGCTTGGTGCACAGGTGGAGGTGCGTGTGGCTGGATGCGGGGGTCTGAATTGTCCGTGTCACTGGGCAGCACAGCGAGTGGCTGTCTGGTGGCTGGGGACAGAATAGAAGGTAGCCACAGGGGCCAGGAATGGAGCAGTGACTGCAGCCAGGGAGGGAAGCAGGTGAAGTCTGGAGGAGCCAGTAGGTGGTGAGGAGAAGAAGGTGACAAGGGACAGAAGGAAGAAGAACACCTGGTGTGACTGTGCAGGTTCGTGGAGGGCAGGGAAGACACTTTGGCTGAGGGTGGGGCGTCTGATTGAGAAGTCAGAGGTGAGGATGGCACAGCCTCGGCCGTGGCCCTGAGAGTTGGTGACCGAGGTGGAGAGGACCAGGCGGCCAGGAACTGAGGGGCCCTGTACCCCAGGGTTCCCCGGGAAAGCAGATGGAGGTGCAGTGCGTGGGGGTGGGTGGACAATGAGGAGGTCTATGGGCCTCAGAGGGCAGGGGCTAAGGGTCAGCGTGTCCCAACTGACCACAATCGGTCCTGAGGGGCAATGGAGTCGGGGATCCTCCCAGCAGGGCCACCTGTTGTCAACGCAGGACGTGGGTGCACGTTCCTTGGAGGGGCTGCGGGGAGCATCCAGGGGAAGGACAGAAGGACACGCAGCTGGGGTATGAGGCCGCCGGGGATGCGAGGGCCGCAGACCCCAGGCCCTCGGGAGGCCTCGGTGTCCCTCTCCCGGGAGGGGCAGGCCTGCCCGGCCCGGGCGTCCACCGAGGGGCGCCTCCTCCAGCCCAGTTCGGGGACAAGACAGGCATTCCGGACATTCCAGATTCTTTGGGGGGTCTCGCGGAGGGGGCGGGGCCGGCCCGGGAGAGAGCCTGGCTCGGCCCCAGCGTCCCAGGGCGCCCACGGGTCGGGGGGCGCTGCCCGGGGAGCGGTGGCGAGACCGGGCCGGACAGGCCGAACAGGCCGGCGGGGAGGGCGCGGGCGCCCGGGGCGGGGCGGGGCGGGGCGGGGGCCGGCGGCCACGCCCCTCCCCCTCCGCGCCCCTCCCCCTCCCTCCCTCCCCGACCCCCTCCCTCCCGCCCGCCTTTCTTCCTTTCGCCCCGGCTGGCTCCCCGGGCTTTTCTGCGCCTCCGCGGCGGTCGGGGGGGCGGGCCCTGCAGCCTTTGTTGCGCGCGGGGCCGAGGCCGGCCGGGGACCCGGAGCTGCACGCGCGCGGCCCGGCATGTCCTGAGCCGGGATCCGGGACCCGGCGGGAGCGGACGCGCGGAAGAGCGCGCGCGGAGTGGCCGGCATGCCCGGCCCGGACCCCCGCGACCCCCGCGACCTCCGCAGCCCCGCGCCGCTGCGCCCCCTGCTTCTGCTGCTCTGCGCGCTGGCGCCCGGCGCCCCCGGATTCGCACCAGGTGGGTGGCCGCCGGACCCCCCCCAGCCTGGGCTCGGCCCCTCCGTCCCAGACCCCCGGGGTTGGGGACCGGGGTGCGGTCCGGAGACCCCGGGGGTTGGTGACCGGGGTGCGGTCCGGAGGCCCCCGGGGTTTGGGGATCGGGGTGCGGTCCGGAGGCCCCCGGGGTTTGGGGATCGGGGTGCGGTCCAGAGGCCCCCGGGGTTTGGGGACGGGGTGCAGTCCAGAGACCCCCGGGGTTGGGGATCGGGATGCGGTCCGGGGCCCTCCAGACCCCCCACTCCGCCGGCATTTCCGCCCGTGGCCGGGTGGCAGCCCCTCTCTCCTGCTCGGGGGGCCGTGTCCCCTCCGCGCGTCCCGCCCGGGGTCCCTCGTCCGAGAGGCTGCACGGAGCGCCCTGCACACGCAGCGGGAGCCCGGTCCTCAGCGGGCGAGCGCCTGGGCTGCACAGCGGGCGGCGGGGCGCGGGGTCCGGGCTGCAGCGCCCTGCACTTCCTGCCTCCCCCCGCCCCCAGTGCGAAGGCGCGGGAGGCCGGGGCGTCCTCCCCTCCCCGCCCCGCCCGGCCGGCCTCCGACCAGCCGCTGACCGCCGAGCTCCTGGCCTGCGCCGGGCTGCGGGCCTGTGGAGTTGGGAACCGGGGGTGCAGGGGACACCTGGCCCCGCGCGCGGGGAGCCCCGGCTTTGATGCGACCGGAAGGGGGCCAGTGGCGGGAGAACCGGACAGCGGGGAGGCTCTGTAGTTGGGCTGACCACACGAGCCCTTTTAAATGGGACAGGACCGTTGTTTTCTGTCCCGTTTCAAAGGGGGCGTCTGGTCAGCCTTTCTCCGGGGGTGGAGGACCCTAGCTTGAGGACAACCAACTTGGGGGATGCAGGGGGGGTGGGAGGAATGGGGGTGTCCCCTGTGGTCAGGGGGCCCTCCCAGCTTCCACTGCAAGCCAGACCCCTGCATGAGCCCAGCCACCCTCCTGCCCTCCATGACTCTACTCTGCCCATTTGTCAAATGGGGATGAGGGCATCTACCTAGGAAGGGTCTTGTGAGGATAGTCCCCGGTGGAGTGACCTCCATGGGGCGGCCGTTACTTTTATTAATCTGTCGGGCAGACCCAGTAAGATGAGGGAGTCCTTGGTGAGTCTTGTCACCTGAATCTGCCATTTGGGGGTGAAAGCAGGGCACGCACCCTCCCTCCTCCAATCTGGGCCCCTCCCCCTGGGTAGCGTGCACCTTCTTTGGGGGCCAAAGAGCACATCTTGGCCTTTTAGGAAAATATGACAAACCAAGGGACTCAGGGTCGCTGAAACTGGGGCCTGGCAGGGTCCCCACCAAAGCGCTGAATCGCACATGTGAACCCCATGCATATATGTGCATATCACACGTGCAGACAAACCCGGGGAAGAAGGCATGTGTCACACACACACACACACACACACACACACACTCACCCGGGTTATTTTTTCTCTTTGGCATGAGCTGTGGGTCATTTGAAGGGCTGGATCGTAATGCAGGTTCTTCTTGATAGGGAGGTGAGGGTACACACCATGTTAGTGCTTCTCCAGTAGACACTACAAAGTGACAGTTCTGTCACCTAAGGGAGATAGTCAAATTATTTCACACTCACCAATCAGAACAGACACGGGCATGGACCACTGGCAGCCCCACTGAATGCCCCCCTGTTTCCATCCCACTGGAGGGTGAGCTCTGCACCACCAGCCAGATGCACCCACCAGGCGCCATTCTGGACTGGCACCTGCAATACCTGCTGCTGGCACTGGGTGGTGCTGGTTTCAGCCACCAAGGTTACCCGCTGGAGGTCAGCTGTAGGAGACACTGAAATACTGGTTTAACCTTTTAGCTCACTTTGCCTCCACCCCACTTTAAAAACATTTTAACAGAAAAACCATACAGGTTGTTTAAGAAAACGAATGTAAAACAAAACAGTAAAAACTACTGCAATAAAAGTGGTAACATCTTGTTACTCTTAATTTTTCCCTTTTCGATTTAGAAAACATTTCATTAAGTCCTTAGACAAAGAGATACCAAGTTTGGAAAGACATAGCTAAGTATACTGTAGAACTTCCCTTGCAAATTTTCAGTCATACGTTAGCTGGCTGTGTGCTATCTACTGTTCTAAGCACTTACATATTTTTTTTAATTCATTTTTATTGTTAGACTTATTGGGGTGACATCTGTTAGCAAGGATTACATAGGTTTTCAGGCATACAGTTCTACAGTGCATTGTCACCTTGATAAGCACTTACATATTAACTCACTGAATCCTCATGTAACCGAAGAGAGCTGGTACAATGATCGTACCCATTTTATAGATGGGGAAACTGAGGCCTGACATGGAAGGATGATAAGATTTCTCAAAGAGAGCTGAAAATGGAGATGTTTGTACAAGGTCATATAATTTTTAAATATTGAAGACTGGTTACATGTTTTTCAATATTTGCACTAGACAAAATAAACATCCTTCTCCCCCCAAATAATCAATAAATAGGTAAACGAGAAGCAAGTCTGCAGCCTGCGGTTGCAGGGCTGTAACTGGGGTTGCAAAAGGCAACGCCCTTATTAGGATGTCGGAGCAAGAAGTCTCCTTCCATTATCCGGCCCAGTGGCTTCCAAATGCTGGCCCCCGACATGGTCACGTCAGGTTCGTCAGATTCCCGGAAGGTTTAGAAAAATGCCGAGGACGTGATGTGCGGGACCAGCTCTCAGGGCCGGTCCCGGCCACCAGGGGCTTCCCACAGCTCTCCAGGTGCCGCTGAAGTTCCGCCGGGTTCCCTGTCAGTGGGGAGTTTCCCAACTTCCCTGACACTCTGGGTCCAAACACAGCTTCCTGGTCAGGTTTCCTGGAGATGCTGATTCAGTGCTCCTGGGACAGACAGAGCCTGGGAATTTGTGTGTAACAGGAGTCTGCAAAATCCTAGGCCGGGCATCCCCCTGGAAGAGTCACCCAGAGCCACAGAACAAGTCACCCCAGCCCCCCTGCCCCCGTACCCCCGCCTGCTGACTCTCCCGGCGTTGGCTTGGAGGAATGGACCTGAGGGGCCTCGTAGACCACGGGGCGTCCTCAGCAGGGTGCACCCCACTGGTGTGTGCAGGGCACGCTGTGGGTGGCCTGGCAGGGGACAGACTGGAGGCGAGATGGGTTCCTGCAGCCTGGGGGCAGGGAGCTTCAGGCTGGGCTCCAAGTGACATGGGGACACTGCACGGTGTGGGGCACAGGCAGGCCACGACTTGGTGGGTTTGAGGGGCGGGGGTCCCTGGCGGGCAGTCGTGGAAGCCCGGAGACCTAGACGGAGCAGCCAAGGCACGGAGAGGTGACACAGCAGAGCTGGGGGGCGGTGTAGTGAGGCTGGGCGTCCCCGCACTCTGTCCTCGGCCACTCCGCGGCGACTGCACGGCTTTCTCCCCGCAGGGCCAGCAGCCGAGGGCCGGACGCCGCTGGACATCGTGCACCCGGTGCGCGTGGACGCGGAGGGCGCCTTCCTGTCCTACGAGCTGTGGCCGCGCGCGCTGCGCAAGAGGGCTGTGTCCGCGCGCCGGGCCGCGCGCGCCTTCTACGAGCTGCAGTTCCGCGGGCGCGCGCTGCGCTTGCACCTGGCGGCCAACGCGCACCTGCTCGCTCCCGGCTTCGTCAGCGAGACGCGCCGGCGCGGCGGCCTGGGGCGCGCGCACATCCGCACGCACGCGCCCGCCTGCCACCTGCTGGGCGAGGTGCAGGACCCGGAGCTGGAGGGCGGCCTGGCCGCCATCAGCGCCTGTGACGGCCTGGTGAGGGCCCGGCCTCACCCCTGGCTGCAAAATGGGACTGACCAGGCAGACCTCCTTGTCCTGGGGGGCCTGGCCGGGGCTCCCAAACTTTCGTGGGAGCCAGAACCATCCGCAGGCCACGGTGGAACAATCCCATAGGTCAGGTCGGGGAGGGTCCCCAGACTTTTCTGTTGGGGCCCCCTTATGGCAGAGGCAGCACTTTGAGAATCACTGTGTGTGGTTTGTGCACACTAGGTCAGAAAACAGCTGAACCCCTTTTCCTGAGGGGTGTCAGGTACCCTCGTCTGGGAGGCCCTGGGGCCAGGCACCAGCATGTCCATGTGGCTGTGGGCATCCCCAGAGGAGGTGCAGAATGGCCTGGAGGCCAGGGCACGGCCTGCCCAGGTCCGCAGGGCAGTCTGTGCCTACCTGTGAGGGGCGGGTAGGTGGGGGCATAGAGTAGCCGTGTCAGCCCGGAAGCTTCTGGCTGAGAACGGCCCAGGCGGAGGGCACAGCGCGAGCAGAGGCCCCGCGTGCCCAGGGTCACAGCCGGGCAGGGCCGGAAGGGCCGCGGGGGGCCAGCCCTCTCCGTGTGACCTGAGGTGTCTTCCCAGAAAGGTGTGTTCCAGCTCTCCAACGAGGACTTCTTCATCGAGCCCCTGGAAGGTGTCCCGGCCCGGCCCGACCGCGCCCAGCCCCACGTCGTGTACAAGCGCCAAGCCCCCAGGCGGCCGGCACAGCCGGGCAGCCCCAGGGTTCCCGGCACCTGCGGGGTGCAAGGTATGGGCCTCCGCTGCGGGCTGTGCGGCAGGGAATGGGCCCAGGGCCTGGGGTCCTTTCTAGAAGCCTTTCTCTGCATGCCCATGCCCAGCTCCCCTTGGAGCACAGAGACACGGACTGACAGACATGCCATATCCTGTGCCCTCCAAGCGTGCCACCAGCCCGAGGGCTCCTGGGGTTTGGGGACAGGCCTCGGGCTCCCCAGCCGCGCACACACACTTCCTCTGTGACCCTCACGTGGGGTCCGGTGGCCATACTGGGCAGGGCCAGGCTCCTGGGCTGGGACCTAGGCCCGGCGCCCGCCTGTGCCGGGATGTCCTGACCCCCTGCGGGGAGCCACACGGGGACACGGGCCAGCAGCCCCGCGCACCTGCTTTACTGGGTTCATCGTCGGGGACCCCCCAGCGTCCCAGGAGGGAAGTGACGAAGCCCGAGTCGTGCCCTGGGCCCCGCGTGGACGGCTCACCCCCCCCCCGCCCCCCGTCTGGGATCCGCAGCGTCCCCGGAGCAGGAGTCCCTGCGGGAGCGGTGGCAGCAGCGGCAACAGCGGCAGCAGGGCCGGTGGCTGAGGCGTCTGCACCAGCGGTCAGTCAGCAGAGAGAAGTGGGTGGAGACCCTGGTGGTGGCCGACGCCAAAATGGTGGAGTACCACGGGCAGCCACACGTGGAGAGCTACGTGCTGACCATCATGAACATGGTGGGGCTGCGCGCGTGGGGGCGGGGCTGGGAGCGCCACGGGGGCGCCCTCGGCGGGCTGCAGGGGCTGGGGGGCTGGGCCCCAGGTGGGCGGAGACAAGAGAGGTTCAGGTGGCACTCAGGTGGCAGCCTTGGGGACGCGGAGGGGGAGGGCCGTGCAGGGCTGTGTGTGGCGGTGGGCACGGGCATGCTGTGTCCCTGTCCTCAGGGGCTTCGGTGCCCCCCTAGCGGCGTGCGTTTGGCCACGTTGGAAGTCTGTTTATCTGGACGGGACTGGGAGAAGCCCACGCACGGCTGGCCGGCCCCCACCCCTGCCCGCTGGGAGCCTGACACCTGTCCCCAGGTGTGGGCTGGCCTTGTTCTGAGCGAGGGCTCTGGAGGCGCAGATGGCTGTCCCGGCCGCTTCCCTGCACCCTGCATCGCTCTGGGGGTGGCCTCCTCCCCGGGGGCCGAGCGGGCAGCCCCGCGGGCAGGTGTGGGCACGCACGTAAGGGTACACACACACGCGCGTGTGCAGTGGGGCGCCCCCTGTGTGTGAACGCGGGTGCCGGTTCGGGGATGAGCGGTGCCTGCCCGTGTCCTAGACCTGGGGTGACCGCCCGGCCCCTCTCCCGGGCAGGTGGCCGGCCTTTTCCATGACCCCAGCATTGGAAACCCCGTGCACGTCACCGTCGTGCGTCTGATCCTGCTAGAAGACGAGGAGGTGAGGTCGCACACCCACACTGTCCGGTGGGGATGGGCATCGGCCACCAGAGCCCTGGGCCCTGTGTCCAAGGTGCCCGAGAGTCTCCGCGGCCCCCGCCGTGTCATCGGTCACCCCCAGTCTCTGCGGGCTGTGTCTCAGCTCTTCCCGGGAGGTGGCTGTGGGAGGACAGGTTGGTCAGCACCCCCCGGCTGGCCGCTATCCCCGCTGCCCCACGGACGTCTGCCTTGTTGGGAGGAGGATGGGGCCTGGCCGTCGGGAGCTCGGGCCGGTGCGAGTGGCCGTGCTCTCTGCCCCCAGGAGGACCTGAAGATCACACACCACGCGGACAACACCCTGAGGAGCTTCTGCAAGTGGCAGAAGAGCGTCAACATGAAGGGGGACAGCCACCCGCTGCACCACGACACCGCCATCCTGCTGACCAGGTGGCCCCAGCGAGGCAGGGCCGGACCCTCAGGGAGCAGCCCCTCAGCGCCCGGGAGGTCTTTGGGATGCCACGCCCGGGCTGGGCACCGACACATCCGACGCAGACGGCACCCGTGTCCCCGGCGCACGCCCAGTCCCGGGCAGCCTCCCTCGGGGTCCCCGGCCCCTGCCCGCTCAGCCTGAGGGCCACACGCCTCTCCCGTGTGCAGGAAGGACCTGTGCTCGTCCATGAACCAGCCCTGCGAGACCCTGGGCCTGTCGCACGTGGCCGGCATGTGCCAGCCACACCGCAGCTGCAGCATCAACGAGGACACGGGCCTGCCCCTGGCCTTCACCGTGGCCCACGAGCTTGGGCACAGGTACGCCACCGCCCAGCCGGGGGGCGCCAGGTGGCCGGGCCACTCTGTCCCTCACGTCCCCACCCATACCCCGCTGGCTTCCCCTGGTCTCAGTGCTTGCACTTGGGGCTCTCGGTCCCCACCCCTCCCGTGTCCCAAGGGCTCGGTGGCCCTGGTCCAGGGCCCTGCCCTCTCTGGGCGTCCCCGTGGACTGAGGGGTGAGCGTCAGCCATGCCTGAGGCTCGTCTGTCTGACGCGTCTGCCCCAGGCTCGTAGCCAACGTGCCCTGGGCCCCGCGCCCCCGGAGAGTTCCGGCGCTCTGGGTTCCCTTGGTGACGGCCACATAGGCAGGGCCCCGAGAAGCTGCCTGTGGCTAGAGAGAGAATTCTGCCCCCAATCTGCCATTGTCCGGCCGTGTCACCTCGGCCACCCGCCCGGGCACACTGTTCGTGTGACACTGCTATTGGCCTTGGGGCCCCCATCCATGCCCCCTGACCTGGCCCGCCCTGGGGGGCAGGAACAGGGCTGCTCAGGGGGGGCCCTGCAGGGCAGCAGCCAGTGCACCCACACTCGAGAGTTAGGACGCTGAGGCCCAGATGGGGATGGGACTTCCCCCAGGCCACACGGCGGCCCCAGGGGGCGGGATGGGGCCCCTGGTGGCCCCAGGGGGACGGGATCGGGCCTCTGATGGCCCTGGGGGGGTGGGATTGGGCCCCTGGTCGCCCTGGGGTTGGGATTGGGCCCTGGTGGCCCTGGGAGGTGGGATTGGGCCCCTGGTGGCCCTGGGGAGTAGGATTGGGCCCCTGGTGACTCTGGGGGGAGGGATGGGCCCCTGGTGGCCCTGGGGGGAGGGACGGGCCCCTGGTGGCCTTTGGGGGGCAGGACAGGCCCCTGGTGGCCCTGTGGGGAGGGACGGGCCCCTGGTGGCCCCTGGAGGTGGGATCGGGCCCCTGGCGGCCCTGGGGGGCAGGACCGCGGCTTACCGGCCCCCGGGCCTGTGCTCTCATGCAGCTTTGGCATTCAACATGACGGGAGCGGCAATGACTGTGAGCCCGTGGGGAAACGGCCTTTCATCATGTCTCCACAGCTCCTGTACGACGCCGCGCCCCTCACCTGGTCCCCCTGCAGCCGCGAGTACATCACCAGGTTCCTCGAGTAAGCCCCCCGGCCCTGGGGGGTCCCGCCTGTGCCGCCGGGGCGCGTGGGGGTGCAGGCAGGCGGGGGGGCTGTGTGGGGGTGCAGGCAGGCAGGCGGGGGGGCCGCAGGGCCGC